>JAULUF010000055.1:39935000-40010000 GCA_031834385.1 Semotilus atromaculatus | reverse complement strand
TGGGTATATTAATAGGCTTTACTCGTGCTGATTGGGTATATTAATAGGCTTTACTCGTGCTGATTGGGTATATTAATAGGCTTTACTCGCTGATTGGGTATATTAATAGGCTTTACTCGCTGATTGGGTATATTAATAGGCTTTACTCGCTGATTGGGTATATTAATAGGCTTTACTCGTGCTGATTGGGTATATTAATAGGCTTTACTCGCTGATTGGGTATATTAATAGGCTTTACTCGTGCTGATTGGGTATATTAATAGGCTTTACTCGTGCTGATTGGGTATATTAATAGGCTTTACTCGCTGATTGGGTATATTAATAGGCTTTACTCGTGCTGATTGGGTATATTAATAGGCTTTACTCGCTGATTGGGTATATTAATAGGCTTTACTCGTGCTGATTGGGTATATTAATAGGCTTTACTCGCTGATTGGGTATATTAATAGGCTTTACTCGCTGATTGGGTATATTATAGGCTTTACTCGCTGATTGGGTATATTAATAGGCTTTACTCGCTGATTGGGTATATTAATAGGCTTTACTCGTGCTGATTGGGTATATTATAGGCTTTTCTCGCTGATTGGGTATATTAATAGGCTTTACTCGCTGATTGGGTATATTAATAGGCTTTACTCGTGCTGATTGGGTATATTAATAGGCTTTACTCGTGCTGATTGGGTATATTAATAGGCTTTACTCGTGCTGATTGGGTATATTAATAGGCTTTACTCGCTGATTGGGTATATTAATAGGCTTTACTCGTGCTGATTGGGTATATTATAGGCTTTACTCGCTGATTGGGTATATTAATAGGCTTTACTCGCTGATTGGGTATATTAATAGGCTTTACTCGTGCTGATTGGGTATATTAATAGGCTTTACTCGTGCTGATTGGGTATATTAATAGGCTTTACTCGTGCTGATTGGGTATATTAATAGGCTTTACTCGTGCTGATTGGGTATATTAACAGGCTTTACTCGCTGATTGGGTGGACCTGTTGATTGCTGAACGCTGGTTGGAATGACTTGATTTTTAGATCATTAGAACGTGTTCCTCATGAACCTTGTTAATAAAACATAATATCGAGCTGAGATATCTGTTGCCTTTTCTTGTTTTAACAGAGGCATTTGGCCTTTTGAGGTCTTTATCTGCTTTTACAGACAGAATTATCTTCCTGGCACTAGAATGTGGATATGAACACAGAATAAGACCAGTTTTATCTCTACACTTTCAGTGTAGATTTTGTGTGTGTGTGTGTGTGTGTGGATATGAACACCAGTTTTATCACTTCACTTTCAGTGTGTTTGTGTGTGTGGCACACCAAAGTAATGCCATCCCGTTCTTAATATAAAATGGTTTTCATGCCGAGGAGAGAGATTTTTAGAGTGATTTTCAAGTAATTTCATAGATTGACATATACTTCCACCTGGTCTCGACTTAATGTGAGTTTAGCAGTGAAGGAACGTTTCTTCCATTTCTGCACAGCAGATGGTCACCAATCCTGTACTGTGAAGCTAATGCAGCGTTCATATCAGCAATGAAGACATGAAGAGAGTGCTGCGACTTTTGCAGATTTTTGCTTTATTTTTACTGTGAGATGTTGTTTAAAGACGGCATGAAATCAACACTGACCCTATTTATTTTCTTAATGCATGTTACTGAACAATTGTGTGTGTGTATGGGGGTTTTCAGCAAGGAAGCTTTAAATTGATCACAAGTGACTAAGACATTTATAATGTTCTAATAGAATAAATTGTATTTTTGATCAAATAAATACAGCCTTGGTGAGCATTAAAGACGACTTTCATAAATAAAATGTTGAGATTATTTATGGAGAATTTCTCTTCCAAATCTGCCTTTCATTAAGAAGTCATTAACAAACAATATAATACTTCACAGACCATTAGCGAAAGTACATTTAAATATGATTATGCATTAAAATATATCAATCAAAATTGCATGGCAACTCTATGGATGTACTAATGATCTGTTATCTGATCTATGATCTGAACTATATAATGTTAGATTTTTATATAATTATTATATGATCATAATGTAAAAAAAATAAAATAAAGGAAATGCTAAAGGAATTGATTTTCAGTTTCAGTGTTATTTTGGTGTCTGAAAGAGGAACGTGAGCAAGTCTGTGGGATTTTCTCCCCTTTTCATCGCCTGACGGTGAAAATCCAGTAGCTTAGAAAGTGATTTGAGCAATCATTTGTGTCCGGACCACAAAATAATGTTAATTACACGGCAAAGTTTAATACTTTGTGTTAGGGATTTGTTCAAATTTGATTAATAATGCTTAGCTTATAAATACTAATTTAGGAAAATTCTGATGAATTCTTTTAAAACATCCCCAGATGTTTAGTATTCCCAAAGATCAATACTTGAAACATCAGACGCTGGGTTTCCAGATCCCTTTTTTCTTTCTTTCTTTTTTTTTTTTTTTTTCTTGCTTTTCTTGCTCTCGAGGAGCTCTTAATAGTGGCCGCCCGGTCGGTACAGTCGCGCTCACACTCTTCATCACTGCCAGATCTGTTTAAAGCGGACCAAACTTCTCTATTCAATCTCCTCTATATGAGCTGTCATTCTGCTTTCTCATCATTGAGCTTCAGAGCTCAGTTTAGGCCTGTTAACTAAAACAAAGCATTGCTGAACTGATTGAGAAAGACAGCGTTTGAAACGTGTCCAATAAAACCAAACGGGGGGGAAGGCAGATCAGGACCGACACAGCTGATGGAATCAGAGAAACCGGATTATGAACTGGAGTGATGCTCCAATGGACCGGGGCTAGTTGTCACACATGGAAGTTGTTGCGAAGACTGTCAGTTGAGCAAGTTGTCCTGTGTATTTTTATTATATTTATTATATGCGACAGGTTTTACATTTAAATGTTGGAATTTTATAACATTTTATTTTATTTAGTTTTTTAATTAATTGTTTTGTTGTTTAAATGTAGCTGAAAAGTCTATAATATGCTGTTTTAATGTCAGATTTCCCATTGTAAAATGCTCATATATATATATATATATATATATATATATATATGTGTGTGTGTGTGTATTTATTTACATTATGTATATAATATAATATAAATAATGTAAACATATAAAATGTAAGCACATATACAGTACTGTGCAAAAGTTTTAGGCGGGTAAGATTTTTTAAGTTTTTAAAAGAAGTCTCTTCTGCTCACCAAGGCTGCAATTATTTGATAAAAAATACAAAAAAACAGTAATATTGTGAAATATTATTACAATTTAAAACAGCGGTTTTCTATGTGAATATATAGTGAAGTGTAATTTATTCCTGTGATCAAAGCTGAATTTTCATCATCATTACTCCAGTCTTCAGTGTCACATGATCCTTCAAAAATCATTCTAATATGATGATTTGATGCTCAAGAAACATTTATGATTATTATCAGTGTTGAAAACAGTTTTTACATTTTTATTTCATGATGCTATGATGAATAGAAACTAAAAAAGAACAGCATTTATCTGAAATCTAAAGCTTTTGTAACATTAAACTCTACCCTTCAAAAGTTTGGGCTCAGTAAGAATTTAAATTTTATTTTTGGGGAAAGAAATATAATAAATCAATACTTTTATTCATCAAGGATGAGTTAAACTGATCAAAGGTTACAGTAAAGACATTTATAATGTTAGAAAATATTCTATTTTAAATAAACGCTGTTCTTTTGAACTTTCTATTCATCAAAGAATTTTGAAAAAAAAATTGTACACAACTGTTTTCAACATTGAAAATAATAATGAATGTTTTTTGAGCATCAAATCATCATAATTATTAGAATGATTTCTGAAGGATCATGTGACACTGAAGACTGGAGTAATGATGCTGTAAATTCAGCTTTGATCACAGGAATAAATTACACTTCACTATATATTCACATAGAAAACCGCTGTTTTAAATTGTAATAATATTTCACAATATTACTGTTTTTTTGTTGTTGTTTTTTTATCAAATAATTGCAGCCTTGGTGAGCAGAAGAGACTTATATATATATACTTTTAAAAAAATTACAACAAGATTTCAAATATATTTAAAAAATATAAATATATATAAAATATATTTTTAAATTGAATAAAATAATTAAATCAATTTTATTATTAAATGCTGATAATTTAAAAAAATATAATAATTTGTCATGTTTTCTTTTTCAAGATGAGGCATCCTCCAGTTTCATACTATAATGATAAATGAGTAAAAGCTTGTTGATAGATAAAATTAATAATAATTAATATAGAATATAGGCTATGTATGTGTGTGTGTGTGTGTGAATACATTTTGTTTATGGTTTTATTATAAAAGGCTATTTTGCACTGTTTATTTTTAGTTAACTTTCCTGTGCCTTGCACATATTTACGAGGTAACGGTTTCAGTCAGATGGCACATTAGCCACACAAAAAGTAGCAAAGAGTAATTCAGCCATTGCAATTTTGTTTGGATTATTTTACAATAAATTATTTCTTTGTAAAGCATCCCGGTGATATTTTCTCACTTCCATCAATGTGCTGATTGGATATCTCCCCCACAGAGAAGACGATTCCGCTAGAAAGCCGCTGTATGCCGACACAGCTCTCTTATCAAAAGTCTAAACGGCTGCAAACTTCAGAGCAGGAATCACACAGCGCTCTCATTTCCATACAGGCAACACAACAGATGAATGCTGCTTTCAAACACATGCACATTCTCCACCTCACATTCTTTAATACTTTCTAGCATTAACAATCTCCTGCGACGCGGTGGATAAAAATCATAATATTTGGTTAACTGTCTATTCAGATATTTCGTTGGGTGGGTAATAAGCCAATGTGCTGACAGTTTGCTGCTGTGTGCCAGCAGGAGGGATGCTCTGTACTTACTCAAGTAACCAATCTTCCATACGTTTGGGTGAATTCATTCTTCTCCTCTTAAAGGGACAGTTCACCCAAAAGTGAGAATTCTATCTTTATTTACTTGTTTACTTTATTACACGTTGATATGTGTTTGGAATGACCTGAGGGCGAGTAAATAATGACAGAATCTACAATACTCTCAAGCATTTAAAAGATAAAAACAATCTTGAAAGTGTCTTGAAGTCATATTTTATTCACACTCTTAAAAAAACTGTCTTATCTGAAATGTTCCAACTTTAAAAGGCAAAACCATTGTTTTTTTCATGAACTAGTCAATGTTGAGATTTTGGGCTAGTTTGAGACTTATTTCAGACTAGACGAAAGAAAAACATCCAATGCATTTAAGTGTTTATTGTATTACGTTATCTATTCTCATATGATTTCAGTTCATTTAAAGGCTGTTTTCTCAACAACAACAAAACACTGAGCCAGAAATCTCCACTTCAGCAGCACTTACACCAAACTTCACAAGTTTTATTCCTGTCTATATTCTGATGGTTTCTTTGTTCTTATACTATTCACCTGATTCATAGAACATTTTATTCAAATCATGGTGAATTTGTGAGTATTTTCTGATTTATGGAGTAATAAAAAGAGAGATCCAAAATCTTCTTTGTAAAAACATTTAATATGTCAAAAAGATGAAAAATAGAATTGTGAACCTGGCTTCATCCAGTGTTCAGATTTCTGTTCTAGAAATGTATGCAAATGAGTGCATATTTAATCCAATAATGCACAAAACGTGTAAGAATCATAAACTTTTGTTGGTCACAGAACTTAATCCAAAAGCCAATGGGAAAGTCCAATTGTCGACAATATAAGTAATGTTCTCAGGCTGAAATGACTGAACACATATCTAACATGGTTTACAAAAGTGAGTGGACAGTTATACTTCGTCTTATCACTAAAGTATTTTTATTATTTCCGATGTTTCGGCAGACAAACCAGCCTTTGTCAGCTTCTTACAAAATGGAAAACACCATAAATAGAACCAACAATTACTCACAGGTGAGATCAATGACAGATCAACTAATTTATAAGAAAAATCTACATTGAAACCATATATGGGACCAAAGTTTTGCTGAGCATAGCCATCCAATTACAATTACTAACTACTTTATATAGGAATCAAGAGGGCATCCTTACAAACAAGAGGAGGTGATTTAGATCAACTTCTACTGAAACGAGAAGCCTTTTGGATGCACTAATTAAAATCTTTGGTGCCATATGATTTGAACGTAGATTTTGATTTGAGCTGTTTCTTATAAATGAGTTAACTTAATTACTGAATTAAAATGTATGTGCACTTAATGTGGGTTTATTATGTTTATGATTGTTGGTGCTCAATAGTTGATGATGTATCCTTTGCTCTCTTAATATAAACTTAAGAAAGAGTCTTTTAATTGTTTACTGCTAATTATTGTGTGTTGATTGTGATGCCACTGATCTCACTTTTTGTGAGTAATTGGTTTCTATTTATGGCGTTCTCATCTCCATTTTGTAAGTCTGTCTGCCGAAACATCTGAAATGCTAAAAATACTTAAGTGAGTGTGCAGTTGTACTCTTGTCTTTACCAAGTTATTTATTAACTTGCACCTCAAAAAGGTGTGTTTGCTTCACGTATTGCTCTATTTAAAATAGTGATAAATCATGATACATTAATCTTTTTGGTTGAATTGATTTAGCTTTGTTTTGTTTTTTTATATATGGCAATAACCATGACCAACTGGCAGATAAAAATGATTCCCCATTGTGTGACTTCTGCAATTTACCTACAGTTTGTCAGTAGATAGTGTTTCTGTTTTCAATTTTAAGTGTTTTCAACAATTCAACTGTTGGGGATTTGTTTTTCAGATTTCCGTGGAACATGCAGAAGAGTGTCAGGGAGCATTCAAAACCCTGCAACAAAATCCCACCAATTTTATAGGAGGAACAGACAGCTCTGACAGTTGTTGTCTAGCTGCATACAGATGCCGCTGCGTTCTGCATTTCTGCCTGAGGAACCGTCACTAATGGCTGCGGGGCCGTTCGAGATCTACAGCTCCAAGTGCACGTAAATGCATCATAATGCCTTCAAAAGTGTCATGCCTCTACGTGTTGACGGTCGTTTGTTGGGCCAGCGCTCTGTGGTATCTAAGTATATCCAGACCCACGTCATCCTACACGAGCCAACTGTCCGTGCCGGCACGTAAAACGGCGAAAGCGCTCAAGAGCAACGCCACCACCCCCTTCGGCAACATCAGGACACGTCCGCTGAACCCGCACACCTTCGATTTCATCATCAACGAGCCCAAGAAATGCGAAACCAACGTGCCCTTCCTCGTCATCCTCATCACGACCACGCACAAGGAGTTCGACGCCCGCCAGGCCATCCGGGAGACGTGGGGTGACGAGAGCACGTTCAGCGACCTTCGTTTCATAACGCTGTTTCTTCTCGGACGCAGTACGGATGCGGTGCTCAACCAAATGGTGGAGCAGGAAAGCGAGATCTTTCACGACATCGTAGTCGAAGACTTCATCGACTCGTACCACAACCTAACTCTCAAAACACTGATGGGAATGCGCTGGGTGGCGACGTACTGCAACCAAGCCAAGTACGTGATGAAAACGGACAGCGATATCTTCGTGAACATGGACAACTTGGTATATAAACTCTTGAAGCCGGCAACTAAACCCCGACGGAGGTACTTCACCGGGTACGTCATCAACGGCGGACCCATACGGGACATGCGCAGCAAATGGTACATGCCCAGAGACCTTTATCCCGAAAGCAAGTACCCACCGTTTTGCTCGGGCACGGGGTACGTGTTCTCGGCGGACGTTGCGGAGCTCATCTACAAGACTTCTCTGCACACCAGACTCTTGCATCTGGAGGACGTTTACGTCGGGGTGTGTTTGAGGAAGCTGGGCATCCACCCGTATCAGAACAGTGGCTTCAATCACTGGAAAATGGCCTACAGTCTCTGCAGGTACCGTAGAGTTATCACCGTACACCAGATCTCCCCTGAGGAGATGCATCGGATCTGGAACGACATGACCAGCAAGAAGCATCTCAAGTGTTAGTTAAAGATGCCTGAGGACTTGTGTGTTTGTGCCCTTTTTAATACCCATGATGCAAAAGATGCAACTTGGAGCCTTGGGATGTGCCAAGCTCATATTGTAGTTCTTTCTTAAAAGAAAAAAACAGTAACATCATCCTGGGGAATTTCAAAAACCCGTGGATCACTTTGTTTAGCAGTGGGATGGGAATCGGTTGGGGAAATATACTATTGGTGTTAATATTATAACTGTGCCAGTCTGTAAAGGTTCAACATGCTGGAGTTTCTGCACATCAATCGTGTCGGATGAAGAATGTCCTTGAGCGTTCACTTTTCTTTGCACATAACTCTGGTTGTACAAACGAAAGTTCCATGCAACTTTGCTTTGTTTACTGTATGTGAAAGCGCCTGCATACTGTTTGTTTACATGTTCAAAAGCGTCTTTTCTTTGAAAAGATGACACCGATGTATAGTTCGTTATATATAAGAGGTATAAAAATTATTTTCTTACTCCTAGAAGTTGAAAACACCGTTGCTTCTGACTCATGTTTGTAGTTCTACTGTAAATCTATATATCTAAAGTCATTAACGCTTGATATCAAGTGTCATTTAGTGAGTATCACCTGTACATGGTCAACCCTGTAGAAACATTGCTTATGGAACCAAACATGAAGCACTTTGGGTGAGAAACATGAAAAAAAGTGGATTTTTTTTTTTCTTCTTCTCTGGAATTTGATTTAATTGAGGCCAAAATGTGATTCACATGTGTTTCATTATTTTTTTTATTCATTTTTAAATCGTCTGGATTTATTAAGGGGATGTGGCATTTAACTGTGAAAACAAAAATGAACATATAATCCCCATGGGTACTATTGTATTATACTGTGTATTTTTTACATAAAAATATATAACAATGTACATTGATCTTTTTGTAAACGTTTTGCTTATTTATATTCAAAGATTAGTCAAATAGGAAAATAAATTAATCATTTTATTCAGCCAGGACAAATGATCAAAAGTGATTAATAAGACATTTAGAATGTTACAAAAGATTTTTATTTCAAATAAATGCTGTTCTTTTGAACTTTCTATTCATCAAAGTATCCTAATGGAAAAAACGTATCACGGTTTCCACAAAAATATTAACCAGCAAAACTGTTTTCAACATTGATGATAAGAAATGTTTCTTGAGCAGTAAATCATAATATTAGACTGATTTCTGAAGGATCATGTGACACTGAAGACTCCGCTTTGATCACAGGAATAAATTACATTTAAAAATATATTACAATAGAAATCAGTTATTTCAAATTGTAATAGTATTTCACAATATTACTGTTTCTTTTTTACTGTATTTATCAAATACAAAATTGATTTTAAATAGTGCTGGGCCGTTATCGGCGTTAACGTGCTGCGTTAACGTGAGACTCTTATCGGGCGATAAAAAAAATATCGCCGTTAATCTAAGTTGGGTTGGGATCATAAATAGCTTTTTCGGATATCGTTATATTTTTGCGCAATTCTAGTGTGTAGTAGTATGACATAGTATGTATACCGGTAATTGACGCCGCGCCTACTGTCACAGATCGCGCAGCAGGGTATTTTCCTGTCAGGGACACAAGGTGTACTTTTACTTTGGTACGTTGGTATGAGTTGCAGGAGATATGTGGAAGGTAACCGTGGTACCACTGATGGTTTGCACATCTTGGCAGATTGTCCGCAAGGCTATATTTTCAGCGACGTTCCTCTCGTTACTTTATTTTAATGCAATACGTTGTTAAATGAGTTTATTCCAAGTGTGCTGTATCCTTTGTATGGGCATGAGCAATGCTCATTTACAAATGAATCACTCTTTTGAGTCGATTCTGTTCAAAGACGTCATCAAACAAGTTGTCAGATCTATCTAAATCGGTTCGCGAATCAGTTGATCTGTTCAGTTCCTCACGCACTGACTGAATCGTCTGAAGCGCTTTCAATTCACACTCGAGGAGTCGTAAGTAACAGGAAGATTTAAGAACATCAAGAGCGTTGAATGAAGTGGCCGTGGATCTACAGTTTAGTCTAGTGAAAGCAAATCTCCAAATGCATCATATCTTTGCCAGCGATGAAGATCTTTATTAGTTGAACGTCTTCGTAAACTGTCTGTGAATGAATGATTCCACAGGACGATACATTCGATTTCATTTCATTCAGGTAATACATTTTTCAACCAAACAGATTATTACGCCACTATATCACTACTAAAGAGTATGACATTATCCGGTGTTTGGACATAATTTATAGGCTACAAAAAAAAAAAAAAAACGATTCAGAGTCGGCGCACTGGTTAACAGGTTAAAGGAGAACTCCGGGCAATTTTTAAGTTAATCTTGATCGTTAGATCTTTGTGAGTACTGTCTATAGAAAAAAAAACGAACCGGATTGGTGCTTGCGACGCGGAGCTGCGACCGCGAATGCCCAGAGCTCCCACTCAGCTATAATGGCAGCTCTGGGGGCATCTACATAAAGAGCGATTTTGTGCCTCTTAACAGACACAAAATGCAATTAAAATGTCTGTGCAACATGAACAGGGGCCTTACCTGTGAACAAGATGCGTTTAGCAACTTAGCCATGGTTTAAATTCACCTAAATAGTGTTTTAGACAGCAAGCTGTAGTCTCGCGCTGAAGTCTCGCTCCTCCCACCTGGACACTATTGACCTTTCCCGGCTACAACTGAGATCACGGGACTTCAGCGCGAGTCCAGGTGGGAGGAGCGAGACTTCAGCGCGAGACTACAGCTTGCTGTCTAAAACACTATTTAAACCATGGCTAAGTTGCTAAACGCATCTTGTTCACAGGTAAGGCCCCTGTTCATGTTGGACAGACATTTTAATTGCATTTTGTGTCTGTTAAGAGGCACAAAAACGCTCTTTATGTTATGCCCCCAGAGCTGCCGTTTTAGCTGAGTGGGAGCTCTGGGCATTCGCTGTCGCAGCTCCGCATCGCAAGCACCAATCCGGTTCGTTTTTTTTCCTATAAACAGTACTCATAAAGATATAACGATCAAGATTAACTTAAAAATTGCCCGGAGTTCTCCTTTAAATAAGCTACCATTGTCCACAGTTTATGAATGAACACCCGTAATGTGTGTGTATTGCGCAGTGGCATAATCACACAAATAGTTTACTTTGATTGAAACTAATTTGTTTAAAAAGGAGGCTATTGCAGTAAAAAGGCAGGTTCACATAAAATCATTATGACATATGATGGCATTATTTTTTGATCTAACGAGCATTGGCGATGCAAAAACGGACCGTCGTGCGTATTGTTTTTTTTCTTCTTCCAATTAGCTTACTATGTTAAAAAAAAAAAAAAAAAACGACGAAAACATGTTACTTGTTCAATTAATAAACAGTTTGTTTGATGACAAATCGCTAAAGATGAAATTGGCCTCCCTTTCTGTCATTGCGTTTTTTTTGTTTTGTTTTTTAACGATATTCGACTTTTGCTCCTCGATTGTCGAATGGCATTTTTGGCAGAAATGCACATCCCTATGCGAGGCGAACTATTCTCAAAGACTTACTTTTAGTCATTATTTGGGTAGCACACATATTCTGAATGCCTTCGGGAGAATTCAAATGAGCCATTTTAATCTAGATTAATCTAGATTAATTTCAAAATTAATCTAGATTAATCTAGATTAAAAAAATTAATCTATGCCCACCTCTAATTTTAAAAAAGGTAAAGAAATTAAAAATCTTATAATCCCCAAACATAAAACCCACTTTAACCACTGTAAATGTATTTAATGGCAGCAGCAATATTATAACAGACACTGATGTTCAATAAATACTAATATGCCATATTAATATAACATATACAATATGCCATACTAATATGCCTAGTTAAAAAAAAAAAATGTGTAGCAAGTTGTAAAACTTTTGCTTGCTTGGAAATGAAGTGTTTCTAACATTTCTGTAATATTTGTTTAACTTTTGCATTTGACGTCTTCCTTTAGATGAACGTGTTTGACAGTATAAATGTGTTGTGGATTTCCAGCAGTCCAACCCACTTTCATCCTTGGAGGATTTGGCCAGTCACTCGTCCTGCCAAATGCCCACACTAGTGCCTCTTGGCAGACTGGTCAGGCAGCTCGAGATGTGCCAACCGCTGGGCTTGCCAAACTCCGTCAACACCCATGACAAATAAAGTCTTTGGCGTTGTTGTGTGTGGCATAATGGAGCAAGTGCTTTAAAACAACCGATTTTCAATCAGGACTGGGTCTATTATGGGATGCCTTCCAGGAAGGCTGTTGTCAGGGTGGGATTAAAAGCAATCAGCAGCCCTGAGTGAATATCCTATCAAAAATGGCACTTACCTTGAATAGTGGAACACTTTCCTGATACTTTGAAATGGCGCATTTGACCTTTGAGGTATGATCCAACAATTAAAATCACACATCACTGACATAACTGATATTTATATATCTGTAGTCACAATTATAGTGTGCGCACACACACACACAGCTTTGTTTATGTGATTTATGAGGACATTCCATAGGCGTAATGGTTTTTATTCTCTCCCCTTACACTGCCCCTATCACTAAACCTACCCATCACAGGAGACATGCTGCATTTTTAAAATTTTTATAAAACATTGTTTTTTTTAAATGTTTTTTTAAGCTATTTGAAATATGAGGACTCATGCAATGTCCTCATAAATCACGTGTAAGTTGTAATACCAGTGTAATATGCATGTCATTATACACATTTGTGTCCTCATATATCACATAAACAAGAGCACACAGACACACACACACTCACACTTCACTGTCATTTCTTGTGATAAGTTGTGCACCCAGGAAGTGACATCATTTGGACTCCTACAGCATGATGGAAGGTAAGAAAATAATCTCACTCCATTTTCTCAATTGTTTTAAATACTTTTAAATACAAATCTTTGCCTGCATGCAAAGAGCCAATGTATTACCAAGACTAAAAATATAATGAAAATATATTTGATGCATTTACTCTCCAAATAGCTTAAAAAGAGTGATTTTAAGCAACCAAAGAAAAATTATATTTAAATCCAGTTAAATTATTCCAGTTGATTTTTTTAAAAATAAATTATATGTAGATTATGATCGGCAAATTTTTTTACTTTTACAAAAAATAAATAAAAACAAATATAATAAATAAATTTTATTTATTTACAATTATTTTAGTTTAATTTACCACAAGCAATAATTTTACTATTACTAAAAGAAATAAGAAAATAATAAATATTATTATATGTATAATGTGGACCAATATAAATATGTACTAAAATCATCACATCATAACCCATTTCTCTTTCAGACATTTGATAAATGACCCAGCCCTAACTAGTTCAAGTACTCACATAAATGCTCAACTTAAATCTGATGGTTTTTTACCATTTCATGAGGAGACGATTAGATACTTAAACACTGTAATGAAATGTCTTTCTGGGGGTTTGCCGGCGGTAAATTATAGCAATTACAGTATAAAAAAAATCACAGAGGCAAGAAAAAGATAATATCATAATCACATTATACGGTTAGGATCATTTTTCTTCCAAAACACAGCCATGCTCCGGTTTAATAGTAGCAATTCTTTTTTTTTATTTGTTGTACCTTTGCAGAAAGTTTATATTCTTTGCTGATTACAGAAAGGGAACATGGGCTGAATAGTTAGGCTGAGTACACGCATGGTATATAGAAAACGCAAATCAACTTCATAATAATAATAATAAAGTATTTAGATAACATTATTTACATTTGGGCTGAGAACAAAATAATTTAATTCAAGCTACTATACTCGTTTTGGACACACAGATGGCTTTTCTGTCATTCAGTAGTAGACATTTGGTTTCCTTTACAAAATACTTCACGTTTGCTGATAGACAGATGCATTCTGGGTTCAAAAACAAACACATTCTAGTGCTGTAAAAATGACGCATAACCATCAACGGTCTTTTTGAAAATGCAACACATCATGATTAAGTGTGTGTAGTGGTAGCGATGACCTTGTTTGTCACGCGACAAAGCTTTAACAGGTTAAATCTGGATTTACGTCGAGTCAAAGCGCCGAAGGTGAAATCAAAGTGCATCAGCTGTTAACTTCAATGCAAGCCACCGACCAGTGAAAACACTATCGAAGAATCAGCGTCCTTCGCGTTCAGTGTCAGTAGAACTGCTTCAAGCATGTTACCTACATCTCTTAGGCACGGATTCAAAAAAACAAGGCACCTCTAGCATTGAAGCATCAACACTGTCCCGAAAAAAAAAAGCAGCACGTTTGCACATGGCAGCATTCGGTTCAGTCCTCTGAAAAAAAAAGAAAAAAAAAAGAAATCTTCCCTTATTTTTCATTGGACATCAGAAGGTCTCTATGTACAATACAGTTAAAATGTGCTAAAATAAGAGTCAGAATGAAAATGTGCTTTTTACATTCAGAGGGAGACGTCTCCACTTCAGTTTTGTGGTCTACAATCTACACATCAGATAGGCTACGCTACTCTTCCACATAAAAACAAGAGGACGTGAAATAAAAAAAAAATATTATTAATAATACTACGGTAAGAGCTCTGCTGAAAGCAGAGGGAACAAATACAATCATAATAACTGTAAAAATAAAAAAATAAAAAAACACTTTCTTTTTTGTTTAACTAGCCATTGCCTCCTGAGATGGTGGGCTCCTGCTTTGAATTCTGGGAAATGGGTGCTGGAATGTTTTGGTGAAAGACATTGGAAATACAGCTTCAGGGAAAGAGGACGTGTGTTTGAATTAGAGCGCTGCGTTTGATTGAACGAGTGCAAACATTCCGAGGGCGAGGGCGAGGGAATGGGGAGGAACAGGAACAGGAAGTGTGAGTTTGCAGCGGTGTGGTAGTGAACCCCGTCCCGTCCCGTCGTCTCCTGCAGCGTTCAGTGTCGTCCCACAGAAACTCCCTCTGCTGTGGGAATGAGATGCTATCAGGTGATGCTCAGCTGGGCAAAGCCGATCAACTTCACCTCATCTGGGATCTCTGTGCTGTCACAACCCGACGCCTGGACACACACACACACACACACACACGAATGTGCATGTTAATGTGGCTGAAACAAATCGCCACCTTAGTGATTTTCTGGGTTCGACGTGTTAAGCTTTTGTCAGCATGGGTGGCATAATCTGGATTTTCACAGACAATAATTAGACTATTAGTAAATAATATAAAATAAAATGATAAAATAAATATAATGTGGAATATTGTAGATTACAGCAGACAATAGTATGACTCTTTGTAAAAGAAAAATAATATGATAAATATAATGTGGCACAATGTAGACTACCACAGGAAATAATTTGACTGTTAAATTTTTTTTTAATATAATAATATATTAAATATAATGTGGCATAATGAAGAAAACCACAGCCAATAATTTGACTAATAAAATAATACAAAATCTAAAATACAATAAATATGTGGCGTAATGTAGAGTGCCACAGGTTATAATTTGACTACTAGTAAAAAAATTAAATAAAAATAATAATTAAGAAATATATAATAATATAATGTGGCACAATGTAGAGTGCCACAGTTATATTTTTTATCATTATTTTAACTTAGTCAAATTATTACCGGTGGCACTCTACATTTTATATATTTGTATGCGTTTTCTTTTCTTTCACTAATAGTCAAATTATTACCTGTGGCAGGTGAAACATTGAAACAGTGAAACGTGTGTGTGTGTGTGTGAGTGTGTGTGTGTGCTTGTTTATGTGATTTATGAGGACACAAATTTGTATAATGACATGCGTATTACACTGGTATTACAACTTAAACATGGTTTCATGAGTCCTCATAATTCAAATAGCTTAAAAAACATTTAAAAAAACCAATGTATTATTAAAAATGCAGAATGTTTCCTGTGATGTGTAGGTTTAGGGATAGGGTTAGTGTAAGGGGAGAGAATATACAGTTTGTAAAGTATAAAAACCAGTACGCCAATGGAGAGTCCTCATAATGTAGTTTCACCAACTGTGTGTGTGTGTGTGTGTGTGTATGCAACAGGTAGATTAGATAGATTAGAATAACATAATAGATGTAATAAAGTTCTTACAGACTAAATACAAAATTATACATATTGGCAGGAGACTAGCTCTCTGCTGTCCATTTTTTTATTCATTATAATACTTATTTATATTAAAGCTGCAGTCCGTAGTTTTCCCTCTGTCGTCGTCTCTGTTCGAAATCTGCAATTGCAGTTATTTGCGGAATTATCAACTTTAAGAGGGTTGTGCCTCGGCACGGTACAGCGCGGATGAATCCAATGTTTTGAGGAGAATGTGCTGTCAGTCGCCGCGCCGGTGTGGATACTGGCATTCACAATCACAGATTATACTTTTTGGATGTATGGCCAACATAAGAATATTAACCGGAAAATGTCATCTGAACAAGTAACATCCACTTTTGTTCTGACCAACTAAGGGGAAAAAAGCATTGCAGTAAATCACGCTGATTAAATCTAACGATCGCTTATCATATCACGTCAAAACGTGCAAATTATACTTTGTTCTCAAATTGTTTTTGTTAACAACATTAGCATTGCGTGACTATATTTAATCCCCTTCCGATATTTATCCTTGTTCCCGCATGGGCCGGTTGCAGTCTCTTTTTTTTCTGTAGCCACTCCGGAGTCTTTTGCATTTTACAACGGGTGAATCTCCAGTTGCCTTTCCGGATCCGCCATCAAATTAATAAGTTTAATTATATCAAGTGCTGTGAGAAAAGGCTATAAATCTCCACCTCCAACATCCTCACACACAATATAGCCTCCTAGCCGAGACACGTTCTGTATGTGTACGGATGTGATGTAATGATGCAAAGACATGCTCCAATTTCCCGCTGAAATCCACCAGTATCACTGGAGTTAAAAACGTTATTACAAGCTTTAACGTTTTGAATCGAGCTACGGCAAGCAGAGAGTTTTGAACACTGGCTGGTTATGAACTTGCTCAAATTTATTTTGGATAATTTTTAACCCAAAAAGGTTACGGACTGGAGCTTTAATATAACTTAGTTAAATTTGTTAATATTCACGTATAGCATTTAATAATAATCAAAAGTACTGATATATAAATGAAAAAAATTAGATAAAAAGACAAATTTAATTAGAAAAGATAAAAGGGAATTGTATGCAATTGTGTGCTAAGCAGTTTTATGCCTCATACAGCATTCGTTATCAACATGCTGATGGCTAACTATCAAATCCATCATATATGAGGTTCTATTTCAGTTAGGATGCCACCAAGGAAGACTATGTAGGGAGTAGACAGCAATGCATCTCACTAGGTTTCACAACACTAGTAAACCAGGGAAACTTTAGCACAATATGAGGAAGGATAACAGAAAAAGACTGTTAACATGGTCCCAACTCAACAGGACTTACAGTACATCAACAGTCTCACCTCAGAAAGCAGTGTTTAGACAACTTTACAGCTCAGAAGAAATGGGTTTAAATCATTCATGCAGGAGTTTTAACAGCAATAGCAGCTTCTCATGTGTGCTTTTAAACTCTTTAGAGGTCTGGACCACATTTACTAGCTTAAATAAATAGATAAATAACCAACCCATACTTGGTAATCAACATTATGCAACAAAAAAAAGAGTTTAAATTGCACTGAATCTGGATCATTCCCCTCCCTAACGGTTACTAATTGCATACACTTTTTCTTCCCTTCCAACAACTAATTTCTAATAGAGTTCAAAAGGGAGGTTAAGGGATGAAAGGCAAAAGAAAACGCAGATGAGGAAAGTAATGACATTGTAGTCTTCTGACAAGTGTCTAATCACAGAGAGCAGAGCATCTTATCACAGGTAACACACACACACACACACACACACACAGCCCGAGTGTGTGGAGGAAATCGATCGCTCGCTCTCTGCTGTCCGTATTCTGTGGAAGAGCTCAGGGTCAGACGACTAATCTTAGAGAGGTGTGTGTGTGTGTGTGTGTGTGTGTGTGTGTGTTAGTGAGCGTCTGCTCTCTCTAAACAACACTGTGGTGAAATACGGCCTGAGTTCACGCTCCTGCTAAATAAGAGGCACTGTGACCCGTAGAAAGGTCTGCCCATAAAACTCCTCGCTGACGTTACTCATAACATTTCTCCTGGGTGAAGCATTATGAATTACTCAGTGAAGAAGGAAGTGCTTCTTATATCGTTCACTCTGTGTGTGTGTGTGTGTGTGTGTGTGTGTGTGTGTGTGTTTGGGCGCTTACGCATGCAGAAAACCCTCTGATGGACACATAATGTAGACGCTGATATATTAAAGGTGATGTGTGGAAATATTAATAAGCCTAAAGGGGTCATGAATTGAGAAATTACATTTACCCTGATCTTTTGACCAAGCTGGGAAAACGTCTCGTTTCGGATTTTGTCACGATAGTGCGACGAAAGTCCGCCTCTGCAGAAGATGATGAACGCCTACTTCTACATCATTGCCTCTTTAGCCCCGCCCACTGATTTTGCGCATGTCATGTAATAGTAAATTCGAGAGAGACGCAAGTACACAGGATTACTCTAGCAGCAAAAAACGATAGAGAATTTGTTTGAGAATTACAATTCCTCTGAGAATTCTAAATAAAAAATAAAAAAGGAATTCTGTAAATCTGTAATTGACCTTTTTCTATAGCTACTTTTTGTGATGTCTATTTAAAATTATTTTCTCATTTAACACTAATGATTTTACATTATATTTTAGGGCAATTTCTCAGCCAAATGTGATTTGCGATTAATTACATTAATCAATCGCCACATCATGTAATTAATTACATAAAAAATTGTAATCGCTTGACCCTAAAATACATATACAACGGTTTGTAGATTAAAAAAACACTCATTATGAAACAGATAGTTCCGGTACTAAATGCTGATTGGTCAGTTTTGCAACTTTTGGTTACATGATGCACTGTCACTTTTACACACACTTGTGTTGCATTATTTATTCCCATTAAAATCAGTTTTTTTCAGCGTTCTCTATTGCAGCTCTAACATGTACCAGCACAAGCTACGGAGCCTGCATGTGTGCGCACAACATAATTCTTCTTCACGGTTCAATATCCAAGCAGCATAATTGTCTGAGTTTCACACAGTGTAGTCAGGGGTGACATTAGTAAATGAGATCGAAGGATCAGGCTGCCTGAGATATTCCCCACACACACACACACACACACGCCGTGGCGTCTACAATCCTGTTACACCAGCAGATTTTTCAGCTTTAATGTGGAGTAGTTTTCTAATCATGTGATGTGGAGTTCTCTCACGGGACGCTCAAGCTCAAATTAAACAATAAAACTCCACACGTCCTAATGTGATTTTCTAAACACACCAGGTGTGAGTGAGAAATGCATTGTGGGAGTTTTGTGGAGGGTTGGAGGGTGAAGTTAAGGGTAAGAGCTGGCAGATGCTGTAGAGATAGCTCTCTGCAAAAGGCTGCTACCGCGCAGATGTTGTTTACCGCCAACTCTCGGCTCCATCTAAAGGAGTGATTAAACACAGGCGTCGCGCCGCATTGGCCAGTCCACCGGGACCCGCTCTTAGAGTTAGCGTCTCCTGTGGTTAAAGGAGAAGTTCATCTGAGATTCTGTCATTATTTACTCACCATCATCTTGTTCCAAACCTGCTCTTTTCCATACAACAGCTAGCTTACAAATCTTGTTTGCACTGGCATTCAATTGAAACATGGAACCTTACAAAATTGAAATGAAAATTTAAATTTACAAATTGAAATTAAATTTCTGCCCTCTGGCGCCTGGAAGCAACTAGAGTCGATGTCATGCTACATAAAAAAAAAAATATATATATATATAAAATAATGCCATAAAATAAAATTATCTTAAAAATATTTATTTATTAAGTTGTTTCATTGCAATGTTCATGAAAAACATAAATAAAATAATGCCAAGTTTTAAAAATAAAAGTTTTTTAAAATATTTATTTATTAAGTTGTTTCATTGCAATGTTCATGACTATAAATTATATATTTATATAGATATTAAATATATATATATATATATATATATATATACATATAATATTTGTATTTAAAACAGTAACAACATATTTTTGCTTAAAAATACTTTACATTTGTTTTACTTTTTTTTCACAAATTTTTTTTTTTATCATATCATGGAGTAATATGAAATAAAGTCATAAATTTACAACAATAAAGTTTAAAATTAATTATAAACTTTAATATCGTAATTTTGACTATTTATTTTGACATTAATTCAAAATATAGCTTTATTAATTTTGTAATGTCACAGCTTTATTCTTAAAATTTCATTACTATTCTCATAAAAGGCCTATTTGGAGATTATTCTCAAAACAATACTTTGATTGTAATTTGATTGTTCTTTCTTGATTTGAACATTCTTCAAGTTTTCTTCATATGTGAAAAAAAATTGGGTTTGGAACGACATAAGTGCAAGTAAACATTGACAAAACTTCTATCTTTGGATGAACTATATCTTTAATACCATCATGGAGGACCTCACATTACATGAAACGTATCTTTTGGGATGCAATCTCACCAGAAGAATTATGTGAATGGTGCAAAACGGCATCGTATCCAATATACCGGTATCCACTTAAAAGTGGATTAAAGTGCCGTCTATCACCACTATCCGTCTCTAATCCTCCACAGAGACTGACATATAAAAGTCCTGGGGAAATATGAACAGATACTCCCACAGGATCCTGCCGCTGGGGCCGGGCTCTAATGCGCTGCCTTCTTCATCTGTATGCATTTAACAGTAACACTCAGTGACATTTTAATTTGGGTATTCATGTATCTGCCAGAATATCCCAATTCTGTCATTTTTTTTAGCACATTAAAAGGCATCATTAAACACTCTACTAATATTCTCTCAGATTTGTCATGTGTTCAATAAGGAATTACGTAATGGAAATTCATTACGCTGTCAAAGACGTGATTTCAGCTAATAATAAATGAATGGCTGTGTTGGACCTGAGGGACGTATGCTGTTATATATTCAATGCACAATGAATTTGCAGAAAGTAAATAAACTGCATCGTATAAAAAACAGACTGCATTCTCTACAAAGAGTAAAAAAACAAAACATTTTTTAAAGACTCCACCTACAAAGAACAATTTCAAGCCAATTAATTAAATATCTGAACGTAACTAGAAAATGTATATGAATATTTTACAATTAATTTCCATTACTTTTCCAGCCCTGATATTCCCACATTGGAATCCTGCAACATTCTCTGTGACATTTATCATCTGAATACTCACCAGCTTAAAGGTCAATACTTTATAGGTGACTGGGTCTTCTACAATCTTCTGAAGGTTAGCAGCCACTGGGAAAACATGTGTAGAAAAAGATACTGACATTAGGATTGAGCAATATGGTTAAACAAATGATATCTTGATATTCAGTGCCTCAGGTATTCATGTAGTTGCTCTGAAATGGCTTGAAACCAGGGGTCTGGAACTCAAATTACCCACTAGCCAAATTGTGTGTAACCGTGAATATTAACTATATACATTAATTGGTGCAGTTACAGATGCATGGACAGAGTTGAGCGACTCATCTTCCCCTTACACCTAGCATATTGCTCTGCATGTTTAGTGGACTAATGACCCCTGAGATTGTTTCCTTTTGCAATTTTGTCCTTGCAGTGTGTGTGTGGTATCAGTCCCATTTAAAGACCAGAAACATCACGAGCTGCTCTGATGTAATGGTCAGAAGTTATTTACATTTTTCAACCTGCTTTGTATTGTTACAATGTCAGTAATATATATGTAAATGAACAATGTTCACTCATTCTCCATGTTACCAGGAGCGAGACATTTTTCTGCGTTCACGCCATGACGTAATTACAACACGTGATGCTCTATTCTGAGCTCTCAGACTGGGAATTATGCATTTCTATCACAACACTTATGCCTAAATGAATCTGCAGTGGTCAGGTGGAACAAGTAGAAGCTCTCAGAAAATCCCCATCTTAGGCTACAAGCTGTAATTACGGGCTCTATGAGGACGTGAATGCTTTTTACAAGTTGAAATTATGGTAATTAGTACATGGGACCTATTCACGTTTATTTATAAAACGATAATTGCACAGAGAAAAGATATATTTGTAATCACTTTCAGATTGATTTTTTTTTTCCAGCTGATGAACCTATAAAAACATTAACAGCCAATCATAATCCATCCTGCTTTGAAGAGCGCGCCATTTAAAATGTCAGAGGAGAAAACTGAGTTCAGTGTGACGCACGCTCAACTTACCCACTACAACATCATGACCATTGACCAGACCAGCAGAAAACAGCTCCTGAGAAACCCCATCAGCAGTGTCTGAGAAAAAACACACGCACAGATGCACAGCATGATATTACAGCAAGAAAACTGTCAGAGTTAAAAGAATGTTCTGGCAAACCCACGCACACAAACATCAACAAGTCGCAATGGACTCAAACGCACTGAACCAGTCAGATCTAGGGCTGGGCGCTGTGATGCAGGCCTACTAGTTAACTAAAAAATAAAAAAAACATTGTCTTGAAATAAAAACAACATTAACTGAAATCAAATATTAAAAACTTGCCAAAGCAAACAATTTTTACTTAAAAAATAAAATTAAAAAATACAAAATGACAAAAACGATACAATGTCTACAACTTTAACTAAAATTCTAATGGAATATACAAAAATGTTTATGAATTCATCATTTAAAAAAAAAAAAAAAAAGCCCAGGTATGTATCAATTAATGGTAGACACAAAGCTTTAGAGATTAGATGTTTATGGGTAATAACTTCACAATTTACCATGTTGAAGTTATATTTTACAACTTCAAATGTGGCTCGTCCAATCAGAATTTAGAGTTTTTAACTTGTGTTAAATGGTAATGACTTCTTTATTAGTTGTGAATTTTGTTAGTTATGAATAATCTGATCTATTCATTTGTTCACATATTAAAAAAACATTTTCTTGTTATTTGGATCTTGGACACATTGTTTTCATTGCAATTTCAGCAACAACAACAACAACAACACAATGTTACTTCAGACATTCTACTATCCATAATTAACTTTGCAATTACATGTAAAATAATTATCATTAGAGTATTAGTAGACTGAAGTAGAATGGAAGGTTTAGGGTTAGTAAAATAAGTTGACATGTAGTAGCAAACTTACTTATAGTCAGTAGAAAGTCTGTTGGGGAGCATCAGAATAAAGCGTTAGCAGATATTAAGCAGACAGACTACTAATACTCTAATGAGAGTTTTTTGACATCTAGTTGCAAAGTTATTAGAATGTCTAAAGTGGATTTTGTTCCTTCCACCCACCCAGATCTGTGCATCGAGTCACACTGAGAACAGAGGAACCCTGTGAGATCTCTCACACTGAGGGTTTTTATATTGCTAACGCTGCCTTCAAGTCACTCTGGAAAGATCATTTTAAGACGCACATGAACACCAGCACAATGTCATAATTACCAGTAGGAAACTGGATTTCTTTGAGCTCAGGCTTATAATGCTGGAGGCGTGTCGGCATGCTGGAATTAAACTGCTATTAATCATCGTCATGCTTTTAGTGAGCACAGTGACTGCACATTTAGTTCATGGAGGATTCTTTTCTTCTATGAAGAAATGGTGGAATGCTGCTGTGGTAATGATGTGCAATGGAAATTACATACAGTGAAGAAAATAAGTATTTGAACACCCTGCTATTTTGCAAGTTCTCCCACTTAGAAATCATGGAGGGGTCTGAAATTGTCATCGTATGTGCATGTCCACTGTGAGAGACATAATCTAAAAAAAAAAATCCAGAAATAACAATGTATGATTTTTTTACTATTTATTTGTAAGATACAGCTGCAAATAAGTATTTGAACACCTGAGAAAATCAATGTTAATATTTGGTACAGTAGCCTTTGTTTGCAATTACAGAGGTCAAATGTTTCCTGTAGTTTTTCACCAGGTTTGCACACACTGCAGGAGGGATTTTGGCCCACTCCTCCACACAGATCTTCTCTAGATCAGTCAGGTTTCTGGGCTGTCGCTGAGAAACACGGAGTTTGAGCTCCCTCCAAAGATTCTCTATTGGGTTTAGGTCTGGAGACTGGCTAGGCCACGCCAGAACCTTGATATGCTTCTTACAGAGCTACTCCTCTGTTATCCTGGCTGTGTGCTTCGGGTCATTGTCATGTTGGAAGACCCAGCCTCGACCCATCTTCAATGCTCTAACTGAGGGAAGGAGGTTGTTCCCCAAAATCTCGCAATACATGGCCCCGCTCATCCTCTCCTTAATACAGTGCAGTCACCCTGTCCCATGTGCAGAAAAACACCCCCAAACCATGATGCTACCACCCCCATGCTTCACAGTAGGGATGGTGTTCCTGGGATGGTACTCATCATTCTTCTTCCTCCAAACACGGTTAGTGGAATTATGACCAAAAAGTTATATTTTGGTCTCATCTGACCACATGACTTTCTCCCATGACTCCTCTGGATCATCCAAATGGTCATTGGCAAACTTAAGACGAGCCTTGACATGTGCTGGTTTAAGCAGGGGAACCTTCCGTGCCATGCATGATTTCAAACCATGACGTCTTAGTGTATTACAAACAGTAACCTTGGAAACGGTGGTCCCAGCTCTTTTCAGGTCATTGACCAGCTCCTCCCGTGTAGTTCTGGGCTGATTTCTCACCTTTCTTAGGATCATTGAGACCCCACGAGGTGAGATCTTGCATGGAGCCCCAGTCCGAGGGAGATTGACAGTCATGTTTAGCTTCTTCCATTTTCTAATGATTGCTCCAACAGTGGACCTTTTTTCACCAAGCTGCTTGGCAATTTCCCCGTAGCCCTTTCCAGCCTTGTGGAGGTGTACAATTTTGTCTCTAGTGTCTTTGGACAGCTCTTTGGTCTTGGCCATGTTAGTAGTTGGATTCTTACTGATTGTATGGGGTGGACATGGGTCTTTATGCAGCTAACGACCTAAAACAGGTGCATCTAATTTAGGATAATAAATGGAGTGGAGGTGGACATTTTAAAGGCAGACTAACAGGTCTTTGAGGGTCAGAATTCTAGCTGATAGACAGGCGTTCAAATACTTATTTGCAGCTGTATCTTACAAATAAATAGTTTAAAAAATCATACATTGTGATTTCTGGATTATTTTTTTTAGATTATGTCTCTCACAGTGGACATGCACCTACGACGACAATTTCAGACCCCTCCATGATTTCTAAGTGGGAGAACTTGCAAAATAGCAGGGTGTTCAAATACTTATTTGTTTCACTGTATATTACTTTTGGGATCATGTAAACAAGATAGCTACCAGTTGATTAATTTTACAAAAATAAAATGAAATTGATAGTTTCTTAATTAATGTTATCCAGTACTACCTATTTTAGTAATGACATCAAATAATAAATACATTCTTTAAATGAATGAATGACTGACTCTGGAAATGTCACAAAGATGTGCACTTTACTTCTCATTTTTCTAAAATATTTGGTGTAATGGTTATGACAGCAGCATTAGGGACAATGATGTTTTGTTAAAAAAAAAAGTATAATATGTAAACATAAATACCAAGTTAATTGAAATAAGATTTTTTATTACTTTTCCCTGATTTTTAGGTGTTGAAAGATTAAATTTGCCATTTTATTGCCATATTATTAAATTAATAATATAATTACACGTATTAAAATCAGGGAAATTGTACTTTGCACTTTCTCTAAGAACTTAGAATGGAATGGAATGACTCCAAAACTGGAATGACTGATTAAAAATAATTGATTAAATTATTAAAGAATTAATATATATATATATATATATATACGTATATATATATACGTATATATATATATATATATAGTATAAAGTATAAACTCATCCTTTGCTCTTTGTTTTGATGCACTAGTGCGAAAAGAAAAGATTTAAAAGTCTCTGTCGGGAAGTGAAAAAGAAAAGGTGTCCATATCATTCCAACCTAAATCATGTCGTAATAATGTTTCCGGCCTCGTAAGTGGGAACGTCCCAGGAGAACTTGAAGACAGCGTAACGCTACGACTGACTGATGCATGATGAGGTGCACTGACCTTGCCCTGGAGTGAATTCAAACCGTATGTCATTCAGCTCCTTCCTTGAGTTCCTGAGGGACAGAGAGAGAGAGAGAGAGAGAGAGAGAGAGAGAGAGAGAGAGAGAGAGAGAGAGAGAGAGAGAGAGAGAGAGAGAGAGAGAGAGAGAGAGAGAGAGAGAGAGAGAGAGAGAGAGAGAGAGAGAGAGAGAGAGAGAGAGAGAGAGAGAGAGAGAGAGAGAGAGAGAGAGAGAGAGAGAGAGAGAGAGAGAGAGAGATATCTGTGGTGAGAAATGGGAGTCCACCTGTCTGTCAGTCTGTAAGAAAGCCAAGTGTGATTGTGGGCCATCTGTGCTGTTTTACTGAGTGTGTTTGCCGAGCCTGACACACAAACAAACACACACACACACACACACACACACACACACACACACACGCCTCAGCTGGGTCCTGTCCTCAGAGCTCTCCAGATAATCATTTGGAAGAAAATTTCAAAAGCAAGCAATCAGTGGCAATATTGCCATGTTTTATAAACCAGTTAGGTTTTCCTGTAATTACAGGGGTTTGGAGAGGTTTAACTAGCGCTCAGGTGAGCAGTTATGAGGAGGGCTGTGTTAATTTGTGTTGGTTTAATGAAGGAAGGATTCACTGATCTACGGTTGAACAGCATTTCATACCACTAATGGATCTCTCATCATTTATGTTTTTTTACTCCTGTATTACAAGATGAGACGGTAATGACAAATGAACATCTTAAAACAATGATAATCTCCTAAAAAATGTGGGTGGGAACTTTATAAAAGTGGGTTATAAGAGTTTGTATGCTCCGGCTGATGGGTTCTATTGTTTTATGAAGCGAATCTTCATCATCGTAAGGCTCTGCCATGCTCAGTAAACACACGTAGAGAGCGGCTATGCTCTGGTTCTTCTCACTGATGGTTATGATAAACCGCCCCTGTGTATTTGGTGAGATCTGAGCCAGACCTTCACTTTGTTCTCTCTAACATCAAACAGTCTGCTCTGCTTCAGCAACAAGGGCTGACAACCTCATAAAAGTTACATTTGCAGGGGAAAGGAAAAGGACACAAATAATATGCACCGGCTCCGTTCACTCGCTTCCAGTCATTTAAGCAGGAGAGAAGACTGAAGTCACCACAGCTACAAGAGATGAACCACATCGTGTGTGTGTGTGTGAGTGTGTGTGTGTGTGTGTGTGTCCAACACTTCCAGTTGGACGCTGGGTGAATCACATTAAAACTGTCACGTCAATAAGCTCATTTTAAAGGCAGTTTCAGCACTGTTTTTTAGGTGGTTTAAAAGTAAGCCTATGCTGATTCATTATGCTGCTCTCTAAGAAACTTCTTTTTGGGTATAATATTTAACGTTCGCAAATAAGGCAATCATATAAATCACTGTGACAAGCCCAGTGAAAAAAAATCCAACTAAGATGCCAGACGAAGAAAAAGAAAAAATAGTTCTTATTAGTATACTGAATATATGATTATATATATGATTAATCACAATTAATCGCATCCAAAATAAAAGTTTGTGTTTACATAATAAATATGTGTGTGTACTATGTATAATTATTTTGTATATATAAATACACACATTTGAATGTATATATTTAAGAAATATGTATATACAGTATATATTTATACATAATTTATATTATATAAATATTAATATTTGATATATAAAAAAAAATCTTAAATATACATGCATGCAATAATTATACACAGTTCACACATATATATTATGTAAACACAAACTTTTATGTTTGGTGCGATTAACCACGATTAATTGTTGCCCAGCACTAATATGTATATATATATATATATATACACAGTACCTGGTTATCCAAACATCTACTACTATATATATATATATATATATATATATATATATATATATATACACACACACACAGTACCTGGTTATCCAAACATCTACTACACCATGTTCAGTGTCACATCTATTTAGGACATGGTGCGTTGACATAATATTTTTTTCTTCTGATCAAAAGGACTGATAATGCATTTACTGTACATATACAAGCTGTTTGATTTTATGAAAGGTGAAGTCTCCATATTACCAAGCTGTGTGTGCGAGTTCCTTCAGCGCCTGCTTTAACCGCTGCATGTTCCAGAGCTCCAGCTGTGCTATTGAGCCCAGTGGACTTATTTAGCAGATTGACACTTGCACATTAGCCTCATTTTCTCTAGTACTAGATTATAATGACAGCAATCATCACTGGTGTTGCTCTCCACCCCTCCGTCTCTCAAGTAGGTCACTTAACTGATCGTTGGAGGAATGGGATCTTACTCTAGGCCCAATATACGAACACCAATTTTAAGAGGTTTATATAGCCGATCCCACATTATGATGCATAGTGGGTTGTCAATGGCACGGTGGACCTTGAAGACTAAAAAGGATTTTAAAAAGCTAAACCATCATGCTGGCAGCGATAAATCCGTTATGGAGCTAATAAAAAGTAGTACGGGGTGTGAAGTAATCTTAGCAGGCAGACGGAATAAAACCAGATTTTTGTTAGTGATTGTAATGCTTTTATATATATATTCCTCCTATGCCATGTAAAACTTTTGTAATTTCTGTAAAGGCTTTGATATTATCATTCATTTGCTTTCGAACTAGCATCAGAAAATAACCAGGGGTTGTGGGGGAAAATGCTACTAAAAATGACAAAACCGTTCTAGATATTTTTGCTAAATACATACCAATTAAATTAGTATCATTGAGTATATGTGGACTAAACATGCCTTTACATCAGGTAATTATATACTGTTGCCAAAAACGGGGAAACAGACTTCAGAACAACAACAAAAGACGACACTTATCACGCTCAACTGAAAAGACAAATACCTTATTGTTTGCTTGATAAATCGATCAATCAGATAAAAAGATAAAACAATAAAAAATAAAATAGTATTTTAAATAATTATTTAATTGGTGATGAAGTTGGCTTATTGCAATGCCCATGACTATTAAAATAAATCAATCAAAATGCATCACATTTGCGATAAATCTACCATTACTTTGAAAATGTAGGAAAAGATTAAATATTGCCTCATCCAATCAGAATGCAAGGTGAAATCTAAATAAATATCATAAAAATTGAAATGAGTAAACCATTTTAAAATAATAGATATAAATTGAATATAATATTTATAATAAATAGTTGTTAGTGTATCATAATTTGAAGAAAAATTTAATAAATACATTTAAAAAAAAATTATATTACATAATATATTCATTGTTAGTGTATCATAATTTGAAGAGAAATATTATTTAAAAAAAATTTTTAAGTTGTTAGTGTATCAATATGAAGCAGTTGTAATAGTTATTATTAATAAATCATTTTATCTTTTGGTTTTCGTCCAATTTGAGTTCAAGTTTAAAAAAAGATACAATGAGATATCCCTCATGATCGCACAAAAAATCAATTTTAGGAGACAAACATTGCCTCTTAATAAAAAGCCTGATGTGTGGCAGCACTGCCTGCAGCTTCTTCAGGCCTGAAATGCAGGTGTTTGTCCTTCTGCCTGACCTGACACAGCCATCGCCAGCGGCCGAGACCTGACATCTTGGAGACAATTTTCTCACTGACGTTAGGTTTTGACAGTTTTTGGAGGTCAAGCTCTCGCACTCACAAGCAGCGAAAACCCGCGCACAGATACACTCCCAAAAACACACGGATGCTCAGCGTGACCTGATGCCTTCGAGATGCTGCGTTATGGCCGTCCTGTTTGGCCTGGCGTCATTATCCAGCCAATCAATCTGAAGAGCGCTGCGAGCCACAGAGAGCCCTCGTACTTGACACGCGTCTCCTGCTGGCTCCAGGGGATATTTTCACCCAGTGGCCAGAGGAAATCAGCTCCCTGCTGCCGTTTTCTCACTTTTCTGCTCACGGGGGCCTCTGGTTCTCATCTAACTGATCTGATATCCCTCATTTCCCTCAGGAGACGTCCGCTACATAACCACTTCACTGCAAAAGACCTAAACAGCCAAACAAACAGGGGGGATTTCAAGAAAAAAACACGCCTGGGTTTTATTTCAGCCCCAAAATCATACCGAAAAAAAGATTAAGAAATTATATTTTGCTTAAAGAAAATGGATGCATTTTAGGCTACTGTGCATTATAACATTATTTAAATGATAATTAGGCACAGGGTTTCAGTTTAGGGTATAATTCTCAATATTAACTAGATGTTTATTAGCATGCATATTACTAGGATATTGGCTGTTTATTAGTATTTATAAAGCACATAGTAATGCCTTATTCTGCATGACCATATTCTACAGTACGTCCCTTAATCACACAATACCTAAACTTACCAACTACCAACTAACTTTATTAATAAGCAGTAAATAGGAGTTTATTGAGGCAAACGTCATAGTTAGTATAGTTGGACTCTAATCTAAAGTGTGACCCAATAAATTAATGAAAACTTCAAAATCAAAACAAAGCTGTATTGTAGACATTTAAGTATTTACACCTAATAGCATTTTTAAAAAAAAATTCTTTATGCTTATTCACATTTTATTACAAATTTTACATTACAAAAAAAACTATAACATTTATATATTTTTTGTGTCCGTTATATATATATATATATATATATATGAACATTATTTAAAATATAGTAATGGTGCCATAGTCTCAATTTTCTTAATACAAAACATAATTTCTTATTTTTTCTTTAAGTTTAAGAACATTAGTTTACACTCAACAACAAGAACAATTAACTTTTTTCCTATGCACTTTATTTTCCTCTAAAGAGCTGCGGGAGTTAATGAGGTTTCACTCTGTCCAGTTTTGTCTGGTCTGAAAAATGGGATGGTAGTCTCTGGTTGGGATGTTAAGACTCAAGACTCAAATCAAAAGGTTTCAAGCTGAGTTGACTAAAGATTAACTTAAATTACAATAACGGATCGTTTTAAAACGTTTACACTCAGTGTGTAATATGCAAATCCTGCCAAATTGTAACACTTTTCCTGATAAATCGTGCATAAAGTTGGCGCTTTAAATCAAATCCTCCTTCACAGCATCTCCCAGTTTTTTTCTTTTTCAAATAAATGCTGTTTTTTTTACGTTCTATTCACCGAAGAATCCTGTGAGAAAAAAAAAACGTATCACGGTTTCCACAAAAATATTAAGCAGCACAACTGTTTTCAACACTGATAATAATCAGAAATGTTTCTTGAACAGCAAATCATCATATTAGAATGATTTCTGAAGGATCATGTGACACTGACGACTGAAAGACTGATGCTGAAAATTCAGCTTTGCATCACAGGAATAGATTACATTTGACTATATATTCAAACAGTCATTTGAAAGTAATAATATTTCAAGCCTGCTTAAAGATGCATGAGAAAAATATCAAACCAAGTGGCATTTATTTGAAAGAAAAGAAAGCACTTTTGAAGAAAAAAAATCCCCCAAAAAACAATATATATACTGTTCATAACCCCTCTAAAAGCACCTTGAGACATTTTTAAGTGTTCAAATGTGTTTGGGCTCTACTGTGTGTAGTTGATTGGCGTGTTTGTGTTTTGCTTGGGTAGTTTAGGCATTGAAGGGATGATAGAGCGGTGTGTAATGGAGGAAAACTATATGCAGCCTTGGTGAGCATAAGAGACTTCTTTCAAAAACATTAATCTTACAAACCCATATTAGGTTGCATAAACTAGTCAACTTTAATGCTCTGCCATGATGCTTTAAGCTTGGCATCGACTAGTCGTTGATCATGGCCTATAGAGGGCAACAGGATAAGAAATCTTTGAAGTCCACTTTTACTCTCCGTTTCCAACAGTTAAAATGACAAATACATGCATACTCTGAGAGCGCTCCACAAGATATGTTTGATTATACCATCTGGATGCCAAAAATTGATCCGGTGAATGTACGTTTTAAACAGCTTATTGTACACGTAAGTTAATTGCGTTATAAACTAATGCGCTGCTGCATTGTAACGCGCACACACATACAGACAGTAGCACACATATAATGTGCAGATCGCGTGCACACAGAAACATTCAGTAGCGCATAAATGTATTGTTAACACTGTTCTGTAATTTATCAATAAAATAGTTAGAAAACTGAAATGTTCTAGCAAAGTCGACTCGACTTTAATCACATAAATGTCAACTTAAAGTTGTCCAACCCCTAATATACATATCTTTAGGCAAATTTGTATCTTTGTGATGCTATTTACATTGAAGCTCTGATGTGAGTCCTGAAAGCGCTTTAAAGTGCTGGACTGTCAGAAAAGACACAATCTAACCCGCTGAATTCACAACTGTGAAACGCAGTTAAATGTAATTCACCCTCCGTAAAGAGGCCTTAAATCGAACGCAGGCTCGCGCTTCCGGAGCTTCTTTACACACTGGTGACGCGTAAAGAGCTTTGAGTAAGACTCCTGCGAAAAGACGTGAGGCAAGGACAAATCCGTATCATATTCCGCCACAAAAGCTGTCAGAGATGATCGGCCAAACGCCTCATTGTTGGGTTATGGGAGCTGACAGGACTCAGCTAAAACCATTGAGCGTGAGCTGAGCCAGAGCGACAGTAGAAATGCCTTCACAGCCAGCAGGCCGGATAACAACACCGCTAGTTGATTAAATGTGTGTGAAGACTACACGCATGAGGTTCAGCGCTCCCCCGGTGCCATTATCTTAGATCCACTACTGCTTACAAAGAGAGAGTCAATCGCTTACAATTATTCTAACAGCAAAATAAAACCAAAAACACATCCACTGGGAGTGAGTGGACATTATCTTTAGTAAGTCTGAACTCAACCTGAGGTGTTAAAGGAAAAGTGTCTTGGAAAAATGTGAAAAATGCATGGGAGGAATTGCAGCACTCAATATGGAAGTTGTAGATGGTCCTAAAACACCAAAAAGAAATGTAATCATCTTGCTACGGTATCAGAAGTATGAAGTGCCGACTTTCGAACGGAAAATACAGATGCTTGCGTGCATTCTCAAAACTCTCGTCTTAGTGAGATATTAATATAAACGGTTATTTAAAAGGATAGTCGTTTCTCCATTTACTTCCATTATTTTTTGAACGTACAATGGAAGCTGTTGGGAACCGAAACGGTTTGATCACCAACATTGTTCAAAATATCTTCTTTTGTGTTCCACAGGTTTGGAAACGACATGAGGGCGAGTAAATAATGATAGCATTTCTGGGTGGACTATTCCTTTAAATACATGTAAACGATGAATTTAATCTCAGCATTAGACTCTGCAGTGTAAATGAACCCTAACAGATCTGCTGCTGTTTATTTCATTTTTAATATTAATTGATTAACAATACTGTCAAGGAAAAGATAAAACCACTTACTGCTCATTTATTTCTTGGTTCTTCAATACTCATTTGATTAATTCGTTTAAAAACCTGAAGCAATGTTTACTCGATTGAGAACTACTTGACGGCTACTGTACACAGCAGTAATTTAATTTGTTAACACATATAATAACATTTAACTTTACATAAAAGACTATGTGTTCGATAACAAACTAGCTTTTTCTGTGGTATCAGAATATCAGCTTAAAAATTCCTGAAATTTAATTCAGTTATTGGATTTGAACTGAGCTAGCAAACAGAAAGAAGAATCGCAATTTGAATATGAAAGCAGAAATTTTAATGAATTCGAGAAATTGAAATACCTAATTAACACCAGAAAAGAAACATTTGTCTGGATGGATGGATGGATGGATGGATGGATGGATGGATGGTCTGTCTATAGTCTGATATACAAAACCTAAATGTCCACTAACTTTTGAGTTTTGATGCAAAAACCAAAGTTTACTTCAACATTTCTTCAGTTCAAGAAACTCAGGATCATTAAATCCAGTATTGTGTAGAACTATGAGTCTGGGCTGAGAGTCAAGCAGCAGGAACAGAGAGTAATGCTGGACTTAAGCATTCATTTACATGTCAAGGTTAGAATAATTACACCTCCCTGAGCTCTCTCTCCACTTGGCCTGTTTCTAGAGAGCAAGGGCTTTGTGCACTGGATAGGGGGTCTAGGGAACATATGGAAGTGTTTTGTGTGTGTGTGTGTTTTGAGCTCTATAATGAAGTGTTGGGAGGAGCAAGCAGATGCTGTTATCACATCCACCCAGACCCTATTACACACACGGGAGCGAGAACAGCTTCTGTGCAGAGAAACTTTCTCAAACAAACTACAGTATAGCATTATCTCAAATGAGAATGTGGGGGAAAATAGTCTGTGGGGCTTATTTATATGAATAATATATGGACATGAATTCAAAAGTAAATCAAAAACACAATATTGTCCATTCTAATCTCTATTTTGTGCTTGCATGCGTGTATGTGTTTTTAATAACAAAACCTACAAAGATAAATATGTGCCACTATAATAAAGCAATATGCCACAAGAGGCCGTTCACTGCAGTGAGTTTACAAAGCAGAACTCTCTTAAAGGGATAGTTCAACCCCAAAATGTGTGTGTGTGTGTGTGTGTGTTCCACAGAGAAAAGAAAGTCTGGAATATTGGAATGGTTTAGAATGACATGAGAGTGAATAAATAAAAATTTATTTATTTTTTTTAACTATCCCTTTTAACTGTGGTAAAATTACTGTTTTGCTTGTTTGTAGCAGTACTCATTTTTACATTCTTTACATTCTTCTTTTATCATTTAAATTTGGTCAATATTAGAAATAATTCCACATCTGGTCTGGTTACCAACATTTTTCAAAATATCTTATTTTGTGTTCAAGAAACTCCTTCAGGTTTGGAACAACTTGAGGGTGAGCAGCCTAAATGATGACAGACTTTTTATTTTTGGGGTGAACTATCCCTTTAATACAGATTGTGCATCACAGGTGAGCGCTGCTCATCCAATCACAGTTCAGAGTCTTTAGAGTTTTTTTAGTTTTTGCTCACGCAGGTTTCGTCTCTCGCACTGGCGAACTGAAGAGAAATGAAGAAGATCTAAATTCAGAGCAATATCTAGAAATCCATCCTCTCTCTTAAGAATTCCTCGCTCACTCTCTCCGAGTCACTCCACACATCACTTATTATCTTATCAAACACCAACATTTTTCTGTCCGCCGGCTGAATCCCAATAAACCCCAGATTTATAGACTCATGCCTCTGTATACCTCATGATGAGATGAGGAGATTTCACACCGCATTCCAATTTCAACAAAGGAATCTATCAGAATATCAGGAAACCAACGTAATAACTTTCCTTGCTTAACAAGCCAGCATTGTGATCGGCCAGTCACAGTTTGGACCGCTGTAATTCAGCGCTGTCATACTTCACATTAATCCGTGGATTTAGATGGTATCTAACGCAAACACTTCCACCGCACTGGGTCTGTAGATTTATTCAAGCGTTAGCCAACCTTTTCACACAGCCAAACAAAGACCTTACCGAAATCCATTTCACGAATCGAGCCAAATATTCAGATCAACTTGGGTCAAGAACCGCTTCGGACAAGTAATCATAAGAGACCGCTTTAGCGATCGGCCTTCATCGATTCACTTGCGTGTATTTACGTCAAGGACTATTTGCAGAGTTAATTAAAGTCATTTTAAATAATTTAGTAAACATACACAAACAAGTCTATCCCTCGCTTTCCTGGCTATTATCCTGATCCGTTCTGATGAGCCGAACACCTGCTCTCGCTGCTGACCTGACTGTGCAAATGGATGCGAGCTATTCATCTCTGTTCTCCTGCATCTGTTTACCTCTCTCTCTCTCTCTCTGTGATGAGGGCTCAAACTCAGCTGTCCGTGAGGCTTGATCAGGCGCTCGTTTTTTGGCACTGAATCAATGATGTTTATAAGTTTCAATGCTGAAAATTGAAAAAGGCTCTTCACACGGTTCATTCTCTGTCAATCCAAACTGAGGCTGTTGAGGATAATTGGATGAAAGACAGAAAGATTTCAATGTAATGATTAGTTCTGAGCATGCCTGTGAACCACACACATTCTGTGGGCTTTTTTCGCAATTTCTGTGCAGATTCTGCCGGATTTAAACAGTAAAAAGTGTTGCACCATTGGATGGATGGATGGATGGATCTTGTTCTTCTGTTATACTTCTCTCTGCTGACGTACTGCAGTTAAGCCAATAACATTCACTTTTCACAATCCAATCAACAACTGGTGGACAAAATCAAGTCCCGGCCTATGGTTTTCCTTGTTCGATAAGCTGCTTTACTTAGGAAAAAGTTTTCTGTTTTATGCTGACTTTAAATACATTTTTAACTAAATACTAAAAAAAAAACACTCACTTTGGCTTTCCTGGCCATAGACGTGATCTGAGAACAGATTGTGGTCTCTCTTTTGCATGGGCTCAAACACACATTCAGGCAGGGGAATGCAAACATGAGGTCAGGGTTAAAGGCCGTCCTCCCACGCTTACCCAGGAAAGAAATGCATTAACATGATGCACTTCAACATGAGGCGAGCGATGGAGTGAAAGAGATCGTTTAAAAAGAGACACACACTTCTTCCAGCGGCACATACACACTGTACTATTAGGCCACTTTAAACAGACGCTCTTTGCGGATAAAATATGTATGAAGGGGGATAGATAAAAAGAGAAAGGGCAACGCGCTCGCTCACCTTAACCTCAGGACCATGTTGACCGCTCCCTGACCACTCCAGGGTTTATCCAACGGTTGAACCTGGACAGTAAAACAAAACATTATGGTAAGTTACTTGCTAATGCTGAAGTGTTCTGATTGTTGAGGTTAAAAGATCTTTACACCTCACACATGCTGGTGATTACGCACGGGTCTTGAGGAGGGCAGAGTTATATTGGAGATGTGAAGCAATAAAATCACTCTAGTCAACCCATATTATTGCTGAACTGAGTAACAGTGTCAAACCTACACAAATATTGGGTGCAACAGTCGTTAATAGGAATCCACAAATTCTATTAGCCATTATTAGAAAGCTTTTCATTTGTTTTAATATTACAGATGATGAATGATGATGAATGTTTATACTGGCCAATATTTCATATTTTATTGAGCATGCCTCTATTTTTACATTTAGATTACCTTTGAAGTCATCTAATGCTCACAAAAAGTCTGTTGTTACTGACTGTAAAGCTAAACTATAACTAAAACGGTTAAAAATATGTTTTTGTTCATTGATAACGCAGAAATAAAATAGATTGTATTAAATTAAAAATTGAAAATTAAATTGAATTAAAATGATACAAATTAAATAAATACAAATTATATATTAATTATAATACAAAGCGCTATAAATGACAAACTAAAACAAAACTACTAAACTACTAAAATAAAACAAAACATATTCAAAAATATGAACAAAATTATAAAAAAATGACAAAAGCAAATTACTGAAAAATTTTACTGAAATTAAAATGAAAACTGAAAATGATTTTTATTTTAAATAAAACTAATTCAAAATATCAATACATACAAGTACCATTTTTCATACTGTACATTACAATGTTGAGACGCCTACATTCACTCGTAGCGTTTTTCTTTTTTCATTTACTCGTTTACAATTAATTAATTAAATGAATTTAAGTATTTAATTTTAGCCATTAGCCATAAAAATGTTTTTAACATTTTGATTAAACTTAATCATTTTTATTGATGCTTACAGAATGCTGATGCAAATCAACATTTCTCTCACCTCATTCATCACAATGCATCAGGGTTATTTATATACACTACCGGTCAAAAGTTCGGGGTCAGTAAGATTTTTTATGTTTTTAAATGAAGTCTCTTCTGCTCACCAAGGCTGCAATTATTTGATAAAAAAATACTATGTAATATAATATAATGTTAGAAAAGATTATATTTTAAATAAATGCTGTTCTTTTGAACTTTCTATTCATCAAAGAATCCTGAAATAAAAATGTAAAAAACTGTTTTCAACATGGATAATAATCATAATAATCATAATTTCATATTATAATAATTTTAAAAATGTGACACTGAAGACTGGAGTAATGATGCTGTAAATTCAGCTTTGATCACAGGAATAAATTACACTTCACTATATTTTCACATAGAAAACCGCTGTTTTAAAATTGTAATAATATTTCACAATATTACTGTTTTTTTTTTAATTTTTTATCAAATAATTGCAGCCTTGGTGAGCAGAAGAGACTTCATTTAAAAACATAAAAAATCTTACTGACCCCGAACTTTTGACCGGTAGTGTAGTTGTTGTTTTTTACTAAATAAAAATGACAAACAAACAAAAGGACTAAAAAACAATTAGAAAGAAAAAACATTGTACTAAAAACAATCATAGGATTGCTTTCTTCACAAAGGCTGCATGCAACATGGCTGGAGACTTAAACAAAAAGCTCCCATTTCAAACAGTCCTTGTGTCCGCAGTGCAGCTGAAGCCTTGAAACGCTTGCTCCACAGGCGGCTTACTAGGTTTTGGGATAGAAACTCTGCGCATGTTGCTGCGGCAGGTCTCCTCTCTCACTATTTTTATTTGAGATATTACGTTTAATAGGCTCTCTCAAGGCCAGTCGGCCCCCAGGGTCGTGTCCAGCCGGCCCAGAGACCTGCGTCTCACAGCAAGGAGCATCAGGGCCACCGAATCAACACACATCACAGCAGCACTGTCAGCCCTCACCTGGGGATGCTGAATGGACAGGTCCTCTAGCGGGAGACTGTTAGCATTCACTTCTCCCTGCGGAGGCAAAATGGACTGCTTAGAAGTGAAGGAAGGTACAGAAAGACATCTCTCCGCCCCTCACTGTTTCTTTTCATTCCCTTCAAGGACAGTTCTTTCAGCGGCTGGGGAAATGGGTTTTCTGCAGCCTCAAAGCCTGAACTAAAAGTCATGACATTTGGTGATCCAGTGGGAGAAAATATGAGTGGAAGATCGCTACGCACACACAGACATTAGGAAAGAAGTTCTGTGTTTGTGCTGCTTAATTGCTATTTGTCCAATACGGTCGAATAGGCCACGCTTGTTAATTATTTAATATGTAGTTTATTAGGCAAATAGCGCAATCCCTCGATACTCTTAATTAAATGATCAAACGATACTTTAGTCGTTAATTAAATTCACAGCCAAACATAGTCCGTCAAGCCCGACGTCTCTGTGAGCTCACGTGTACAGCGTTCTAGGATTTTAGCCATAGGGCGAATTTAGAGTTTCATTTAGTAATTTACCAAGGCTGCTTTTATTTGATCAAAATACAGTAAAGTTTTGAAATATTATTACAATTTAAAATAACTTTCTATTTTAATGTATTTCAAATCGTAATTTATTCATTTTGATGGGAATGCAAAATTTTTTGGTACATTTTTATTACCATCAATGTTGAAAATAGTAGCAACGTTTTTCAGTATACTTTGAACAAAAAAAGTTCAAAAGAACTGCATTTATTTGAAATAAAAAACTTTTGTAACATTAATGTTTTTCTGAAGAAAATACAAGTGGCGTTTTCCCATGCAAAACTCGCCGAAATGACGTTTGAGGCCACAGATGGTTGAGTAATAACTTCTTTTAATGAATCGGTTTGAGATTCAACTAATGATTGACGGACATTACGGCACTCTTCAAAAACGGAGCTTTAAATCTCTTGACAAGCTAAAAGATGTAAATGACATTTGTATGTATTCGAAATAAAAAGATTTAGAGCCAGATTTACTAAACAGGGCAAATTAGCGTGAGAGATGTGATATTTTATCTTAGTCTAAATAGTATCTAATTGCTATTTACACTTATCGTTAAATAACTGACGAGCGCAAACCTTAGTAAATCACCTAAATTTGTGTCTGAAAGGGAAACTCCAACAAAAGCATATGCAATAGGTCAGCCACAAAAATAGTAAATTTTAGTCTTTAGTAAATCCTGACAGTTGTTTTTCATGCTTGCGCTGGATCAAGCTGTTAGTGAATCTGGCCCATAGATTGTACTGAATGAATTGCATATTTTGCTCAAGATAGGGATTTATTAAGTCCACATGTCATGAAAGCAAGAAACTATGCTTCAAACCACAGGTCGAGAGCTGTCATGCCAACCACACAATTTTGCGATGCTGTTTGCGAATATTCATTGGAACTGTGGTTTCAGGAAACACCGACTCGTTGAACAATGCAACTTGCGACCATAGTTGGCTAGTGATACCATACGATATTCTGGTCTATATATATCATCCAAGACCCTCCTTCATGTACGTCTTTATCTGCCGGGTTCATTGTGCTTATAAAAATAATAGTGCATTTGCAGGATTTTAGAAAGGCATTACATACAACAACCTAAACAACGACTAAATCCCTATTTGGCTACATAAACAAACAGCCTGTACTACCGTATAAGAAAGTTGTTTCAGAGGCAGAGTGAGTTTTGATTAAAGATTTAAAAGATTTATTTTCTTGTGGTGATGAATCATTCACAATATAGCTAGTAAACTGCATTACTACTGTAAACAGGGTCAGTTCTGATTTCACACTCAAAGCAGCGATGCATTACCCCACACAACTCATTAAAAAAACAGCCCTTTCAGAAGGTAAAGAAAGAAAGAATAACTGTAACTTACATGCTGGTTTTCCTCTTTGACCCTGCGTGACTGCAAAAGCAAGAACGAGACAGGATTCAATTAGGTTCTCGCTCTCGCACAAAGTACGACAGACAGATGTAGCTATTTGTGTGGGAGTGCAATCAGCACTTGCTCATTTGCATTCCATAATAAACAATAAACACAAGAACAACGTCTCCAGCTTCATTAGCAGCCGCTGATTTGCGGACGCTTCGCTTCAGGGGCTCTGATTGTTCCTTCCTGCCGAAGACATTTTAGCATTATATATTCCACATTTATGAGTGAGAAAGGCCTTGGGCTTTGATCAAACGGTGTGTGTCACCTGTATGCCACAGGCAGGGCGTTTATGATCAAATATTAAGGGAGATTGAGGTGAAACGCTTGGCTCTACTTCAGAGGAAGTGCATTCGATCAAATCTCATATGTGGGTTAATAACAAATACATAACAAAGGCTTTATTTATACGGTGAGGTCCAAATGTCAAAGACCACTCATGAAAATGGTTCTATTTTGATTTTTTTTTAACTGAATACAACATCTTCTGAAGACAGATAATAGATTTGGTTGAGAAACACACTTAATTTAAGCCTTATTCATAACCCTGATAACTGCTGCTATTGGATTATTATCAGTAAATGTGTAAATTTTTGCCCGTATTTTTCAAACAATCTGAATTTTCATATATAGATATATATATATATATATATATACATATATATATATATATATATATATATATATACACTCACCGGCCACTTTATTAGGTACCCCATGCTAGTAACGGGTTGGACCCCCTTTTGCCTTCAGAACTGCCTCAATTCTTCGTGGCATAGATTCAACAAGGTGCTGGAAGCATTCCTCAGGGAGTTTGGTCCATATTGACATGATGGCATCACACAGTTGCCGCAGATTTGTCGGCTGCACATCCATGATGCGAATCTCCCGTTCCACCACATCCCAAAGATGCTCTATTGGATTGAGATCTGGTGACTGTGGAGGCCATTTGAGTACAGCAAACTCATTGTCATGTTCAAGAAACCAGTCTGAGATGATTCCAGCTTTATGACATGGCGCATTATCCTGCTGAAAGTAGCCATCAGAAGTTGGGTACATTGTGGTCATAAAGGGATGGACATGGTCAGCAACAATACTCAGGTAGGCTGTGGCATTGCAACGATGCTCAATTGGTACCAAGGGGCCCAAAGAGTGCCAAGAAAATATTCCCCACACCATGACACCACCACCACCAGCCTGAACCGTTGATACAAGGCAGGATGGATCCATGCTTTCATGTTGTAGACGCCAAATTCTGACCCTACCATCCGAATGTCGCAGCAGAAATCGAGACTCATCAGACCAGGCAACGTTTTTCCAATCTTCTATTGTCCAATTTCGATGAGCTTGTGCAAATTGTAGCCTCAGTTTCCTGTTCTTAGCTGAAAGGAGAGGCACCCGGTGTGGTCTTCTGCTGCTGTAGCCCATCTGCCTCAAAGTTCGACGTACTGTGCGTTCAGAGATGCTCTTCTGCCCACCTTGGTTGTAACGGGTGGTTATTTGAGTCACTGTTGCCCTTCTATCAGCTCGAACCAGTCTGGCCATTCTCCTCTGACCTCTGGCATCAACAAGGCATTTCCGCCCACAGAACTGCCGCTCACTGGATGTTTTTTCTTTTTCGGACCATTCTCTGTAAACCCTAGAGATGGTTGTGCGTGAAAATCCCAGTAGATTAGCAGTTTCTGAAATACTCAGACCAGCCCTTCTGGCACCAACAATCATGCCACGTTCAAAGTCACTCAAATCACCTTTCTTCCCCATACTGATGCTCGGTTTGAACTGCAGGAGATTGTCTTGACCATGTCTACATGCCTAAATGCACTGAGTTGCCGCCATGTGATTGGCTGCTTAGAAATTAAGTGTTAACGAGCAGTTGGACAGGTGTACCTAATAAAGTGGCCGGTGAGTGTATATATATATATATCAATGAATAGGTTTATCTGAAAAATTCAGAATTTATATATTTCAATGAATAGGTTTATCTGAAAAATTCAGAATTTATATATTTCAATGAATAGGTTTATCTGAAAAATTCTGAAAATTTATCTGAAAAACCAATATATGTACCACCCTATATATATTGGTGGACATGGCGGACATGTAAATGTACCAAACTCGTATCAAACCGTGACCGCAGAACCAAGGTATGTATCGAACTGTGATTTCTGTTCATTTTAGGAAAGATCATTTGGCTACTAGGCCACACTCACCCTTCCATGATTGACGGCAGCCTTCCCCTCTTCACTTCTCTCATCCATTTCGTCATCACTCCATTCCCAGTCTCCGTCCTCGGTCTTGTGCAGGTGACCGCTCGACCCCGGGACCCTTCTGACCTGCGGGTGTGAACGGGACACGCCGTCAAACTCTCAATAGTGCAGCAGTTACCGCACACTTTTCCAGCAGACGTGGTGCTGAAAGTATTTATCTCATTCGTTTTCTCCATAAGCTTTTCAAAATATAAATAAAGAGATCTTGAACCAAACCAACCAGCTCTGAGATGAAGCACATTACAACCTTTCATTTGAAGCAAAACATATGAAAATCTGAAATTAACTTGAATTGAATTATTAAACACATCTATCTATCTATTTATCTATCTGTATATATACATATCATTTTATAAATCATAATCATAAATCATGAGAAATCATCTATCTATCTCTTTGTGTGCATATATACATACAGATACATTTACACTTTTAATGAGGGAATGAACTACTTTCTAAACTATTTTATATTTCAAACTACACTTTTTAAACAATAATATTATATTTAGCTAAAATCACACTGACTTGTTCCTACAGAAGCATATCAATATTTCAGAACTTCAGAGCTGTAGGTCCAACTTAGTACGTTTACAAATGATTGTTAAAAATCAATTTTTCTATGGAGTAAATGAATGGCATTTGTACTTTCAGAACCCTACGGTTGTGCTCTACAGCGTCACGCGTCGATCTCAGCAGGGCTTGAGTTTGTCAGAACTTACAGGGCTTATTTCTTATTTCTCTGGGTCAGTGAAGTGAGCTTAAATCCATCTCCCGGCCCTAACTTGAACAAAAAGGGAATATTTGTTGAGGCCTGCTCAGTGACTGTAACCATCTCTGAAATATCCCACTATCTGTTCTCTTATGCAAGACACATCTTTCAAAACATGCTAAAGGTTTAATCTGGCCTACAAGATCTCAACATCCACTGATGTACGGCAAACCAGGCGAACAGCTCGGCTCCTGAAAACATGCAATTTTGCTCAACAAGATCCCTAAATTCCTGTCATTTACACAAGCCTTTTTCGGTCTGGGAAGCCCTAATCTGATCGGCTGGCTTTACACAAGTGTACACAGGTTTTACTATCCATCCACCAGTCATATTTACAAGGTACAAGGTTGATAAAATGAACACTTTTGAGAAAGAACTAATCACTTGTTAAAGTTTGCCAAATTAATTATTTGCTAATTTCTTATTTTTTTGCAGAAAACAATGGCATATCTATTTATTTATTTATTTTATTTTATTTTTTTACCAATACCCGTATTGGGTCCCACTTAATATTAAGTGGCTTTAAGTACTATGTAATTCCATAGAAAAATAAGTACAATGTACTTATTGTGTTCAGGTTGTATTGTAAAACACTTTTGCTGCTATTAAGATGTGATACTGGTAAGGTTAGGGACAGGTGTGCTGGTATGGGTCGATTTAAGGGTAGGTTAAGGTGTAAGGGAAGGGTCAACTGTGTAATTACAAATGTAATTACATCAATTAATTACATGCAGGTATTTTCAAAATATAAGTACAATGTAAAAGCATGTATGTACATAATAAGTCCATTGTATCAAAGTAGTAACTTCAATGTAAGTACATAGTACTTAAAGCCACTTAATATAAGCTGAATTCTTGTCATGTCTGATGGTCTATTCTGGTCTAAGGAGGTTCAAAGTCTGGAACGTCACGAGACTAGAAGAGTTATAGCTCGTACCATCCCTTTAATCGCAGAACCAGCAATAACTCTATCAAAAAGGCACAGAAGACCTTTAATCCTCTGGATGTCTGGGAAATATGATGCACTAGACTGTGGAAATCAGACAACATGCAATCAATGCACTTTCTGAATTTACTGACAAAATCATATTAGCCTGATCGAGAAATCCAGTCGACACGGCCTCGACCCAATACATATCCATCCGTCCGCCCTGTCCTGACACAAAGACACATTGTCTTCCAGGAGATTTACTCAGCTTCCACTTCAAGACAAGAGGTAAAAAACGGCACACACACACACACACAAGTACATCTAGAAGCGAGAAGCAGTACGTAAGCGTTCAGCGAGTGAGATCACATGTACCCGTCTCCCAGAATCCTGCTCTGTGTTCAGCTTCCTCGGCTCTGGATCCTTCAAAATAACACACAGATAAACAAAGCAACAAATAAACATGAGCGCATGATGATGACAAACTACACCTGCGGGCTGTGTGTTTATGAACAACACGAGTGGGTCAGCGGCACAGAGCTCTTCAACACACACTCGCTGTCATTTACAGATATTATGTAAGCTCAAATACCCAGTGGTAAATTGCCCTCTTAGAAAATGTAATGTGCAATCGAGTGTTGTGATGCACACATTCAATTACACAAAACAAATCATTATAATCCTGCAAGAGAAAAACAAAACCAAAGTATATCATTTTAGGATCTAAATTCATTCACACTGTACACTGTTCTATCTCGATTTACTTCACCTTTTTTTTTCTCCACTACCGTATACTTACTTTATATGCTTTGGCAATACAGTAAATGTTTACAGTCGAGCCACTTTGCTTATTTTGACTGAAATGAAGATTGAAGAAATAAAGATTGTTTTATAGCAATATATTCTGATTTACATTTTTAATTCAGCACTAGGTATAACTCAGCAATAAATAACAAGAGATTATTAAAATTTCAGCTGAAAATAACTCAAAATAATGTTCTCCACCATGAGTCAACACATGCGTTCAGACCAGCGAGCTGTTGCGCCCCCTACTGGACACAAACGACACTACAACACTCAACTTCACTGGCTAGACTGATGAGTTCTACAGATTTAAAATGTAATCTTATTACAGGTGTAAGTGAAGACAGAAGATAAGACCTTATCTCTGTCACAATAACATGATCTTGACTTTCTTCAATGACAGATTTGCTTCAGGAAAATCAAATTTTATGAGGCGGCAGATTCAAGGATAATTAAATAGGATGAATGACAGGATAAAATATAGCATACAATATTGAAGGTTTATACACATTAAATTATATATATGCATTTATATACACATACACAGCATTTATGAAGCATATATACGCCGTTTTAATGAGTCTTTTTTCTTTAAGTTGCAAACATCAAAGATGAGATGTTTTTTTCTTTGATCATTGGTGAAGTCAAATTAAAAATCCATTAGGAAAATTAATAGAATCTCTACTTTGATGTTTACAACATGAAGAAAAATGCTGAAATTGTAGGTAAAATACAATTAAAATAAAATAAATACATTTATTTATTTTTTATTATTATATGTTTTAAAACATTAATAATTGAAAAAAAAAACATTTGGCAGTCAAATCAGTCAAAGCATTTAAAAAAAATCATGCAGGAATTTTGTTGTCATGTGAAACAGGAAATATCAAGTCCAAAATCACATACTCTCTTGAGTACGTACTTATTTTAAATAAGTAATTACTTCACAACCGCTAAAATAATATGTTCTATATAGTATGAGTGTGTGACGTATGAATGTAATCTGGATGTACTACATTCGGCTTGTTGCCCTTATCACATGACCTACCAAGGTCATCATTTTTTTCAGGTCAAATAGAGTAAAATATTTGTGTTTAAAATATGATTTTCGTGATTTCAATGCTGCTCAAATCTGCATCGCTCAAGTGGATGTCATTGAACGCTTTGAAATTCCAAGGTCAAATACTGATTCTCTACACAGTGTCCTGAACAGAAGCGCAGCTGCTCATATTCAAGTCCTCACGGTGAGGAGAAAGAAAGAGAATGACAAAGACAGAGTGAGGCAGACAGCCATGTATAGAGAGAGAGAGAGAGAGAGATAAAGGAATACAGACAGTGAGGTAAGGAAGAGGAATGGTGTTTGTCAGGAGTTGTTCAGGTCAGAGAGTCCTTACATGACAGCATCTTCTCCGCGGGCTCCGGCTATGCTGACTGGATACATAATGTGGGAGAGATGCAGGATCGCAATAGCACACACACACACACACATCAGACACCAGGTGACAGAAAGGACACGCACACACTGCTGACACAGACACATCCTTCATCAGAATATTAATGAGGACCGGGATTCAATTTCATAATTCACATATTTAGTACGCTATATGTTTTCACAGCATGGCTGTGTGTCTAAAACCTGGAAAACACTGCCTCTGCGGGCGGTACACACACTTTCTGTTCATGAAAAAAATAATAGTAATATTAAGCAGCACAACTGTTTTCCACATTGATAATAATGTTTCTTGAGCAGCAAATCAGCATATTAGACTGATTTCTGAAGGATCATGTGAGACTGGAGACTGGAGTAATGATGCTGAAATTCAGCTTTGATCACGGGAATAAATTACATTTTAAATATATTCAAATAGAAATCAGTTGTTTTAAATTGTAATTCACAATATTACTGTTTTTATTGTATTTTCAACCCAGTAAATGCAGTAATTATATTTTAATTTGTGGACAAATGATCTAAACATCATTAAAACAGAGTGTATCATTAATTTAATCTTTCGGTAACGCTTCCTTTTACAGTACGTGCACTTACATGTACTTACAGTGTACTTCCCTAAGAAGTACTGGCTAATATAAGGTAAGTAGCTACATGGGTCAGGGTTAGGTTCAGGGTTAGTACCTAGTTATTACCCAGTTATTGTAATTACTATAATAAGTACATAGTATGTACTTGGGGAACAGGACTGTAAAATGAAGCGTTACCAATCTTTCTTTATTTTAAGTATAATACGTTAAAACTTGTTTTCAAAGATTTTAAAGCATAACTCACTCCAATTTGTTACTTAAAGTCACTATAAAATCAAAGTTCATCAACAACCAAATTCCTACACTGCAGTATTTATTATAAATGATTTATTTGTACACATCATCATTTTTTTTTTTATTCATGTGTCCTAGTATAATATTTTTTCAAAACAACTTCCTCTCAACTTACATCTCTTCTCTTCCCTGATGAGTGTTTACTGGCGAGAGGGCGGGACTACCAACCTGTCAATCACATGACATCCACCAACAGCAAACCACAACCAACCAATCAATTCCCCATGAACAAAATCAAGTCCCGTCCTACATTTTTTCTTGTTCAAGAAGTCGCTTCACTCAGATATACATCACAATAGAGAAGTCATGCCAAAAAAAAAAACAAAAAAAAATTTGCCAATATGGTTTAAAAAATACGCTCAATTTAAGAAATCGTCACTGTCGGATGGAAACCTAATATGTCCAAACCTGATACTTTTCAGAAAATGGAAAAAACACTATTTTTAAACATTGTGTGTGTTGTCAAAGTTGAAATAGTGGCTTTAAATATGGTCAGACACTTGCATGTGTCTTATATTATTAACATTTGACCAAAATCAAGTTAAAATGGAGTTACAAGGTTTTTGACCAGCAAATTTCATACAAGAAATACGAAGTGCATCGCATAGGTTTTCATCAGCTTACAGGTTAACAAGTTTAATGTAGCTATATGAGCGCTCAGTTTTTTGTCATTTGGCCAAAATCTCATGTTATTAAAGGTGGAGTGCTACACACAGGATATTAAAGACAGTATTGTCTGTGACTCAACCACAAATGCTAGACTAAGACACTCTTCTCCGCTTCTCAAATACATAAAACATTGCCCTAAATATATATAGTGTTTGTTGATAAAAAAAAAAAAGATGCTCTACTTATTCAAACTATCTCATGCTCTATCTCACTCAAGGGTTCTTTATTTACCCTTGCATTGCAAACATGCAGAGACGCTCGAAAATGTGTGCGGCACTTCATTCACGATAGAGGTGGGTAGAGTTATGAGGTTTTACCGACAGTCTGAAGATCTGAAAGAGTTACGAGGTTTAGTCACAAGCTCTTTTAAATACTTTTAACACCCACAGACAGACGTAAAGGACCAAATATGGAGATTTATGCCTGTCAGTGATGATATATTTTCTGTAAAAATGTCTTAACATCTTTGCTTCTCCAGAAAATGTATTGTGTTTAAAGGATGTTTAAATAGATGTATAGGAAAACAAGACAAAAAACACTGTTTAAAACATGTGGCAGTGGCAGAGATGGACTACTGATGGGAGGACAGACAGTGAACCATAGAGACCCGCTGACCTCCAGCGATTTAATCACTGTTAGTGTGTGTGTGTGTGTGTGTGTGTGTGTGTGTGTGTGTGTGTGTGTGTGTGTGTGTGTGTGTGTGTGTGTGTGTGTGTGAAAATATCCCTTAAAGCTGTTTGTTGACACAGTTTCAGTTGATTAGCTTCACTACAGTACCATCCCACTAAGAACTCCAATTACACAATTCAGACACTACAAATAATGTTTCAGATCTCCAATTAAACCTACATTTCCCAGAGGTTCCCTTTCCTGAATACGACGCCTCGGTTGACTGCAACTCTCAAATCTAACAAGTATGCATGGGCTCCGTTCCACCTAGACAATAGACCGTACGTCTTTTTCACCCTCCCACCCATTAATACTGTAATTCATTGAGAAGAGTCTATTACTGAAAGCACGACTAGTTTTCCCAGAGCACTTCAGACAACTAAAACACCATCACACATCAACAAAATCAATTCTAAATGGATCTGCTGTAGTGATTATTCTTTACAAGTCAGACTAAATATGTCTGTGTGGCTTCACACACAGTAATCTGCCGGGCAGCTTTTAAGTGCACTCATTCGGTCGTCTACTGGAATAAATCCCTTTATCAGTACAAAACACCTTTTTTTGATGCACGCAAGTCATTCAACCTAAAAAACACTATCACAAATATACCACAAGGCAGTTTGCATGGATTCTTTGTTGTTTCCATGGATGGATGATATGGCTAAAATATACATATAGTATTTTTCAGTCATATACTGTACATATATCTCCATATTTATGCATTTGCTATATATTGGCTCAAAAAGGAGTATTTTTAATAAAAAGAACAATCATTTTTACCAAACAGTCATTGTAACCAAATCGATTCAAACTGTTTAATGCTAAATTAAAATACAATAAAAAATAACCCTATTTAATGATTTTAATTTCTCATTTATATGCACCAATGTTATAATACTTAAGTAATAAAAAGTGCACATATTGTGACAAAAACATTTGAAAGAAACTTCCATGAACAATTTTGAGTAATTAATTACTCAAACAAATCATTGAATCGTTGAGTTTACAATCGATTCATTGAAACAGTTTAAGTCCAATTATTTAAATATAAACTAATACGTTCAAACCAGAAATGCTATTAAAACTTCTTGTGACTTGAGGAAGGACTGCAGACCGAATAGCCAAATAAAAAGCGCATCAAATTACATCAATATTCACAATGTTTATATCGCCAGCAAAATCACTGTGAATGTTCTATATATGCCCAGCATATTTCTCTCATTCTGTCTGTTGTCAGCTGTACCTCCATACAACATTGGCAGCCCACGTTTAAAAACACCCACATCACTCCATCATTTCAGCCCATCAGTGTCACAGCCTCCCCTTCCATCTCCACCGGGATATTCTGTACATCCTCCTAAATGGATGGATGAGCAGAGCTCTTTAGCCGCCATTTCTCTCACTCATTTAGTGGGCTAGAGGTGTGGGGTGCTGATAGCCGGCCCTCTCTGTCCTGACAAACAGACAGTCTGGCATGCAAATTGTGGTTTAACACAACACCCTGCTGCCTGCGTTAAAGCTCATCTTTCTTCATAGCTCATCAGAGCTCAGAGACATTAGGGGACAGATTTACTAACAGCTTACTAAAACCTCTTTTGGCATTAAAAAACTACAGGATTTACTAAAGACACACAGTGAGAAATTAGAGTTGAAAAGGCGTGGACAGTGTTATTTTTGCGGCTGACCTTATTGCATATGTAGGAGTTTCCCTTTCAGACACAACATTTCTGAAAGGAGATTATTTAAATGAATCATGCAAGGTGATTTACTAAGGGTTGCGCTCGTCAGTTTACTGGTGTCAATTTACTGGTCTTAAACCCGAAGCTAAATGAGCTTTTTTGGAATTGCGCTCAAACTACTTTTCCCTGTTTAGTAAATCTGTCCCTAGTTGTCTGCTAAAAGCATGAACTGAAACAACGCTTTCATTGAGCGCGAGTGAGCTTTACACCACACGCTTAAAAAATTGAGGACCAACAGGCTGTGTCCGAAATCACCCGCTATACCATTAAATATGGCAATATTTGAGGGGAGAGCCATTTGTAGTGGTGTCTGAAACCATCGAGTGCACTCATCCCATAATACACCACAATAACAACAGATGTACACTCAACGGCTAGAGAATACCCATAATGCACTGTGAGGGTCGTGCCAAATGACTTCAAGTGGACTATATTAGAGGAGTCATGTAGGGAAAAGTGAATGGGGGAGAATTCAAACACAGCTATAGTCTTTTGATCTCATATGGGTCTGCAATAACGTGGTTCGACCAGTGGGGCGCTGTAGCGCAGTACTGTAATGCAGCACTCATGGACGCAATCCAAATCCAATAGAAGAAGACACAGTGCCTCAGAGTGTAAGGCCCTGTCCCAAATGGCACACTCCGGACTTGTGGACTTCCTCAGAGTCCACACTTCGGTGACGTCATGTAGTGCAGCCCTATAGGGCCCTTAGCGCGAGTCCGCGAGGGCGCATTGTGAGGTATTTTTGGGACAGACTCGATCGTGATGCCGGAAATAGGAAGAAGGTCTGGTTGTTGTTGTTGGACAGGAGCTGCGGGTCGATATGCTGCCGATTGTTGTTGTTGTTTTTACTATTGTTTTTGCAAGATGGCTTCCCATGCGGAGAAATTATATTTTTGTGCTCAGACGATTTTTTTTCGTGCAAACAAATGATTCTGTTACACACGGAGGAAAGGGTAAGGAAATAACATTTATTTACTGTGTAGCTAAATGTTATAACTTGTCAAAATTCTCTTCTCAGCCATGTTTACAGTCCGTGAGCGAAATCTCCTCCCATCCGTTTTCTGAATGGCATTTCGCAAGGATTCCTGGGTAGTTAAAGTGCGTGGAGCCTGCATCTATGCGGGCTTCGCGGAAGACCGCTTCAAGAGTACAAAGGGGCGCTGCTGAGCACACTTCAGAGCGTTAAAATGCTGAATGGGACGGCCTACGGACTCGTAGACTCGGCGAGCACGCGCAATTTAAGTCCACGAGACCGAAAGTCCGCATGAAGTGCGCCATTTGGGACAGGGCCTAAATGAAGCCAAACTAGCAGAGTGTGGGAAACTTTAAAATAACTACAAATAAAAAATTGCTGTCATATGCATATAACCAATAAAAGCCTACTGATTAATCAGTGAAATAATCGGCGATCAGTTGATTAACAGAAGATTAGATCAAACGATAGAAAGAATGAAACAGAGATAGACGGACAGATTAAACAATAGATGGATGAACGAACAATAGACAGACAGATAGAATGAGAGATAGACAGATAGACAGACAGACAGACAGATAGATAGATAGATAGATAGATAGATAGATAGATCTAGCAGAGAGTAAAACGCTAACGCTCAGGGAAAGAGGTCACGATAGAGTCCATGCATGAACTGGCTAATAGGTTAAAGTGCATCTGGTGTCTGAGTGGGCGAGTGAGTGTTGAGGGCAGATGTCCTGCAGTGAGAAACATTACGTTTCCGATCCCTCAATCAAAAGCAGCCACACTGTTTAATCAATACAGAAAGCACTCTTCTAAACATGAGAGAAGAGAGACCCATCTGGCCTGTGGGGGAAATACACTCAGATGCGTGGGAATGAATGAGACTGCGTTACCTTTTTGGCTCTTTGGCTTATATTTGGTCCTTTAGTAAGCAGCTTTTCATTCAAGTACTCTCGATTCTACAACACGGAGGCAGGAGGGGGGGAAACACAGAACATATATCAGTAACAGACCGCTGTGAAGCACTGGTTAAAGCATTTGAAGTATGGAGAGAGAGTATACTGCCTTACCTTAGCCTTTTGGAAAAATTTACATTTCAAAAGCTCGGCTGCAGTGGGCCTGTGGAGATGAGAAGAGCCGAGTTAAAGCAGTTGATGCTGACATTTTCAGACAGGTCCATATTTCAGGACTCAACAATAAGATTTTTTTTTCGTTCAGGCTATGTTGGCAATCAGATTTATTTGACCTGGTGACATTTTCACTTTTCTTAAGATTATTTCATAATGGCTTCCAGTCACATTTAAATAATCACGCAAGTAAACACTCAAGTGTTACATTATGTGATATTATTGATATTATATTTAAAGTGCATGTATGTGCATATACATACAACGTAAGTGTGTGTATGTGTAATGGAAGGAATATAATGTTATCATGATATAAAATTATTATCACCCACCACTACAGCCCTATAACCCAATGTCCAATATATTGACCAGATGAGACACTGATATAGACAGACCAGCAGCAATTTATGTTCTCGAGATCACATTAGCTCATCTGTATCTATTTGAGGTGATCAGACCTACTTTGTCTGTGTGGAATTTCTTTTATTGACTGCAATTTATCTTTAGAGAGAACTTCTATTCAATAATGTACACAGCACAATTCAAATCAATATGTTTGCCTTGAGTATTAAAGGGCTTTGTTGAAACTTCTGGTCATGCACAGAGAACCTTCAGCATTCGTTATGATTCCTGGACACAAATAATGATGAATTGGCGGACTCCAATTACCTCTTTGCAGGGTCTTTCTGAAGGCACAAGGATATAAGTTTTCTAAAAGATTTCCCATACTTCTTCAGCATTTCTTTGTCCTCAACCCCAGTCTCCAGAGTTGGAGGATCGTTCTGCAGCGTGAGCATTAAAACCTGCAAACATCAGATAGGAAAGTACTTGTAGAATATTTGTAGGGTTGAGAGAAAGTCTTTAATGCTACTACTAGGTAGAGGAATACTTTTGAAATAATAACTTAAGAACTCTCTGCGAAACATCTTTGTGTATTTTAGTGAAAAGCCTGAACAATATCAAGGAAGATCTCAATTACGACAATTTTCATTTTGGGTGAACTATACACTCACCGGCCACTTTATTAGGTACACCTGTCCAACTGCTCCTTAACACTTAATTTCTAAGCAGCCAATCACATGGCGGCAACTCAGTGCATTTAGGCATGTAGACATGGTCAAGACAATCTCCTGCAGTTCAAACCGAGCATCAGTATGGGGAAGAAAGGTGATTTGAGTGACTTTGAACGTGGCATGATTGTTGGTGCCAGAAGGGCTGGTCTGAGTATTTCAGAAACTGCTAATCTACTGGGATTTTCACGCACAACCATCTCTAGGGTTTACAGAGAATGGTCCGAAAAAGAAAAAACATCCAGTGAGCGGCAGTTCTGTGGGCGGAAATGCCTTGTTGATGCCAGAGGTCAGAGGAGAATGGCCAGACTGGTTCGAGCTGATAGAAGGGCAACAGTGACTCAAATAACCACCCGTTACAACCAAGGTGGGCAGAAGAGCATCTCTGAACGCACAGTACGTTGAACTTTGAGGCAGATGGGCTACAGCAGCAGAAGATCACACCGGGTGCCACTCCTTTCAGCTAAGAACAGGAAACTGAGGCTACAATTTGCACAAGCTCATCGAAATTGGACAATAGAAGATTGGAAAAACGTTGCCTGGTCTGATGAGTCTCGATTTCTGCTGCGACATTCGGATGGTAGGGTCAGAATTTGGCGTCTACAACATGAAAGCATGGATCCATCCTGCCTTGTATCAACGGTTCAGGCTGGTGGTGGTGGTGTCATGGTGTGGGGAATATTTTCTTGGCACTCTTTGGGCCCCTTGGTACCAATTGAGCATCGTTGCAACGCCACAGCCTACCTGAGTATTGTTGCTGACCATGTCCATCCCTTTATGACCACAATGTACCCAACTTCTGATGGCTACTTTCAGCAGGATAATGCGCCATGTCATAAAGCTGGAATCATCTCAGACTGGTTTCTTGAACATGACAATGAGTTCGCTGTACTCAAATGGCCTCCACAGTCACCAGATCTCAATCCAATAGAGCATCTTTGGGATGTGGTGGAACGGGAGATTCGCATCATGGATGTGCAGCGGACAAATCTGCGGCAACTGTGTGATGCCATCATGTCAATATGGACCAAACTCCCTGAGGAATGCTTCCAGCACCTTGTTGAATCTATGCCACGAAGAATTGAGGCAGTTCTGAAGGCAAAAGGGGGTCCAACCCGTTACTAGCATGGGGTACCTAATAAAGTGGCCGGTGAGTGTACTTTCACCCTCTGAGCCTGCAAAACCACATTAGATATTAGATCAACTGTACAGGCTTTGCATTCATTTAGTTAAAGAGGACCTATTATGCTTTTTTAAACTTTCATCTTTCTTAAAGGAGAACTCCGGTCAATTTTAACATTGAGCTTATTTTTTTGTACATTTGGAGTGCTGTCAGTACAGAGAACAACGACAAAAATCGGCGTTGCCTACACCGTGTTATCGTCTTTTTAAAATGTTCACCCTGTTGACTTCAATGGGGCAAGTTCTAAACCTGCTTTTAGCCTCTTAACATCCTTGATATGTCATTACAAGTGCACAGCCATGTGAGTGGTGTTATTAAGAGTGAACACGGTCAATCTGACTGCAGTAGATGTGAAAGATATTAATAAAAATTATGTTAATTCAGCCAGCTCACATACCTGTATTTACTTCCTGTTTTCGGTCGAAGTCCACAGTAGTCGATTGTGGAGATCGCGTGCGCGATCATTGGTAACTAAGCAACAGTAGAGACTCTGACTGTCAGCCGATGACGGTGCTGTGTGATGTTCGAGAATATCAGCTCAAATGGATAGTTCATCCGAATCAGATGTTGAACACACGGAGGAGGTTTTTGAGTTTGATGATCGCGCGTGCGAACTCGACAATCGACTACTGTGGACTTCGACCGAAAACAGGAAGAAAATTCAGGTATGTGAGCTGGAATTAACATCATTTTTATTCATATCTTTCACATCTACTGCAGTCAGATTGACCGTGTTCACTCTTAATAACACCACTCACATGGCTGTGCACTTGTAATGACATATCAAGGATGTTAAGAGGCTAAAAGCAGGTTTAAAACTTGCCCCATTGAAGTCAACAGGGAGCAAATTTTAAAAAGACGATAACACGGTGTAGGCAACTCCGATTTTTGTCGTTGTTCTCTGTACTGACAGCACTCCAAATGTACAAAAAAAGGAGCTCAATGTTAAAATTGACCGGAGTTCTCCTTTAAGTGTGAAATGTTCCTGCTTGGGCATGAAAAAGCTCTGCAAATTTACAAAGCACAAAGTCTCTATATTATATAAAGTCTCTATTCTCTATATAAGTGGCACAGTTTCTGAACTCCCTGAAACGCCTCATAGTCTTGAGTTTTCATCCAGACACTTATAAACACGTCACAATATTCCTCATTTAGATAATTCCCGCCCACATCATAAGCAATGGGCTGGTTGAGTTGAGTTAGTAGTGTGTTAAAACTCATAGTTATGGTAAGAGTGTGGAACTTCTCAAACACGCTCGAAGCAGTTTACCAATCACAACTCACTGATCCAACTGACCAATCAGAGCACAGTGTGCTTTTCAGAAGGAGGGGCTTCATAGAGACAGGAAATAAACAGTGTTACTGACAGACTGGGAATAGAGGAGCTGCGATAATGAGGAAAATAATGTGTTTTTTGAACATTCAAGCATAAAAACCTATTCTAGTAGAGCCAAAAAACAAATAGCATAATAGGTCCTCTTTAAAATAGACAGTACAGACAATTAAAATAAACCACCAACACTTGATTTAGCTTGTGTAACTTATAAAAACAGGGATTTCACCAAAACACACAGCACGAATCATCACATGAATAGGCATTTGTCCCGTTTACCTTCATAGGGGGGTACCGATGATACGGCGCAGAGCCGGTTGCAAGTTCAATGGCGGTGATTCCGAAACTCCAAATGTCAGCTTTGAAGTCGTAACCCCGTACCTGCAGTCACATGACATGCTAAACTATGACCCACATCAGCCATAAGAAGCTGTTTTTTCCCACAGCAAAAATCAAATGATTAAACTCACCATGAAATCAAAATTGAATTTTTTTTTTTTTTTAATGGAACACTGCAGTATTAATTATAAATGATTGATCCATGCACATCATTGTTTTTGTTCTTTTATTCATTTGCCCTCGTAATCTTTAATCAAAATAATTTCCCCTCCCTCTAGCTCACTGATGACGAGGGCGGGACAACCAGTCACTCACATGAGATCCATCAATAGCAAACCACAACCATCCAATCAATTCCCCATGGACAAAATCAAGTCCCGCCCCACATTTGCTGTTGTTCAAGAAGCCATTTCACTTAGATATATGTCACATTAGAGAAGAAAAGGCTATTTCAACTTACATTTTATGCCGACTTTAACTTTAACCTTAATCTTCTTGATCTGTGATATAATAGTTTAATGGTTATTAATAATTCAGTATCGGAAAAGCTCTTAGAAACAGGCTAGCTGTGAACACTTTCATGGTTTCAAGATCTGTCATTTTACAGTAGATGAAAGAAACATTTAGCTTTGTTTCAAAACCAAGTGAGCATCTTTCTTCTTCAGCAACTCTGCTTCAATTGATTCAGTTATAGCGCTGTTCTAACGGCATGAGAGTCCACATAGCATACAAATAAATAGCACACATATATATTGGGTAAAATAGTAGATTTTAATTACTTTAAAGAAACTAATTCAGAAACTTTTATTCAGCAAGGATGCATTAAATTGATTAAAAGCGACAGTAAAGACATTTATAATGTATCAAAGATTTCTATTTCAAATAAATGCTGTTTAAATCTGTTAAAATGCTGTTTAAAAGAATCCTGAAAAAATCTTAAACAGTTTCCACAAAAAAAAAAAAAAAAAGCAGCACAACCATTTAAACATTGATAATAATCAGAAATGTTTCTTAAGCAGCAACTCAGCATATTAGAATGATTTCTGAAGGATCATGTGACACTGAAGACTGGAGAAATGATGCTGAGAATTCAGCTTTGATCACGGGAATAAATTACATTTTAAAATAAATTAAAATTTTAATTAAAATTGTAATAATAGTACTGTTTTACTGTATAAATGCAGCCTAGGTGAACATAAGAATGTTGTGTAAAAATGGTAGTGTTTGATATTGATACATTTCAGTATGGAATAATCCACATTTCTTGCTTTGTCCACTATCTTTGATGGATTATGCTATTGAGCTTGTCAATGGTAATGCATACTGGGATTGACCTATTCATGTCTTATAAGGATACATTTAATACATTAAAATGAGCCCCAAATAGACACTACTACAATAGAAATGACTACATTATGTACACTTTAATGTTGGTTCTCTGAGCAAACTCACCTGCTCCATCACCTCCGGGGCCATCCAGCACGGGGTCCCCACAAACGTCTTCCTCACTTTGTGTCTAGTGACGTCTCCACCGGTGGCCAGAAAAGCACTCACACCGAAATCTACAGAGTCAACCGTTTCAAATGAGTAACAACCTCATCTACGAGTAACATCTATTGAAACATGGGTTGAAGGGCTGAAAGTAAATGTTTAAATGGATATTCAATTTGACATGCATGCACCTGAAAGATAAATGTGTTCACCGAAAACATGTCTTTCCAAAAAATCTAAACAGAGACTGTATGTCTATCCTTCACAGCCATATTTACATTTTCTTTCAACAATCAGAAAAGATGTCTTTGTTGAGATTGTAGTTCACATCTGAGCTTTTTCTATTGAAATGTTTGACAGATAAATTTAAAAAACGTTTTCACACATAAAAGGTGAATCTTGTCTTGAAACATGCCAGGATCAATATTTTACTGCAAAAATAAAATAAAATAAAAATAGCCTATTTTTAGGGCAATTATTGTTGTTTGCCTTGTGAAATATTTTTATAACAATTCAAAATTCAGAAAACATTTATGTATTTGTGAATGAATCCTCATGAAAACATTTTCCAGGTTGCTTACACCACAAAAAAATCTAAGAAAACAAGTGTATTTTGTCTAAAGCAAATGAGTCCTACAGTAGTTTAGGACACTTAACACATTTCATATTTTCAGTGAAAATACTGTCCCAATTACATACTACATTGCATACATACTTTTTTTTTTTTTCAATAACTGTTTATTGCTGAAAAATAATGATATATTATTGCATTGGTAGTTGATGCATAGCATGATCAAGATTATAGGTTAAACTTTTTATGAATGAGTGAAGATGCATGTTTTAGGTTTTGAAAGGTTTCACGGTTTCATTCAATCATGATTTAAGGAAATTGGATGACAGCATTTAAAAAATGTAACAGTAAAAAAAAATAGAGAGAGAACCTTATTAGAATCATCATTGAAAATAATGGGAAATGTGATTAAAAAAAAATCACAAAAATGTGATACTTTAAGAAAATGTTTAGAAATAAAGTAAAATTATTTCACTGCGTGCGTGCGTGCGTGCATGCGTACGCAATTATTGCATGCGTGCGTGTGTGAAAACGTTTTATAAATTTGTCTGTCAAACATTTCAATAGAAAACCCTCTGATGTGACCTACAATCTCAACAAAGGCAAACCAAGGTCGCTGGTGGAAACCCCTGTTACATAAAACCAATCAATATTCCAGAACTAGATCAGCCAGTTTCCCTCCAGGGACGGAAAAAGCCCCATTTCAGGAATCTAACACTTCTCCACAGTATGATCAATGTATCTCAGGCCTGTTTGTTTGCTCTCCTTCATGTCGCTCGAACTTGCATATTCACAAAACAAAATGTAACAGAGAACAAAAGTGGAGAATATATTATCATTTAATAATCAAAACATAATTAACTTTCTTGACAGAAAGAAAAATGAACACGGCTTGACTGACTGATTAAATCACTGCTTTTTATTGCTTTTATAGTTAGCATAATTAAAGTTAATTACCATGGTTTAATCTCTCTTAAGGCCCATAAATGTTGCTTTTTAGAGTGACAACCAATATTAATTAAAACAGGATTTTTACAGCTAAAGAAAGCTTAATTACCTCATGGCTATAAATAAGCTCTAAAAGGGCTGAAATAATTATACAACTGAATATTAAGAATGCATTGGTCAAAATCAGTTAAGAACAACAAAGAAATGTATAATATATATCTATCTATCTCACTCTTAAAACTAGAAAGTGAAGTTCTACTAGTAGACTTCTATACATTTTGCTTTCAGCATGTTTTATCATGTGGCTAACAAGTTCATCATGTTTTTATCATGTCGTGGCATGTGTCTAGTATTAGTATTTTTAACATGTTTTAGTACATTGCTAGCATTTATTAACATGTTGCAAGCATTTTAACATGTCAACATGAATTAGCATGTTACTAGCATGTCTTACCAAATTGATAAAAATGTCTTCAACTTGTTTTAACACTTTGTTAGGATGTATGAGTATGACAGCACATTGCTAACATGTTAACATATTGCTAATGTTTTAACAAGTTGCCAGCATATTTTAACATGTTTCTAGCATGAATGATCATGTTTGCTAACATGTTTTAACATGTTCCAAGTTGAAATTAGCATGTTGCAAGCATAAATTAGCATGTTGCAAACATTTAATTAGCACATTGCCAGCATGATAACCATGCTGCTAGCATTTTTAGCATGTTGCTAGATTAAATTAGCATGTTGCTATCATGAATTAGCACATTGCTAACATAATTTATCCCATTGCTAATATAAATTAACACATTGCTAACATGTATTAACATTGTCAACATATTTCAGCACACTACTAGCATATATTAGCATGTTGCTAGTATGTTTTAACACATTGCTAACATGTTTTAGCAAGTTGTTGTTAACATGAATTAACATGTTTTAACATGTTGCTACCATGTTTTATCATGTTGCTACCATGACTAAACATGTCAGCATGTTTTAACATGTTACTAGCATACAGTATATTATCATGTTGCTAGTATGATTTTAACACATTGTAAACATGATTTAACACGTTGCTAACATGAATTAGCCAATTGTTAGCACTCATTTAACATGCGACTAGAATGTTTTAACACTTTGCTAGCATGAATTAGCATGTTGCTAGCAAGTTTTAACATGTTGTCCTAAGCTACTAGGCTTTGCTAGTGATAGATACTTGGTGGATGAAGCTTAAATACTCTTGGATGTAAAAAAAAACACAAGTTTTTTCCAGCTGTCTCTTTAAGACATCCATGTAAACGCTCACTTTGCATGTGAAATAAGATTAAATATTCATCTGCAAGCTGCGGATTTGTTGTCGAGCCAATCTAATATTTAACTGCCCCATGAAAATGTGAAAGATGTTGGTGGTTTAACTTACTAAGTACACTATTAACTAACTTTAATACAAAAGGGAACAAAACAATCTACGGTAAAGTTTCAGTAAAGTCAAAGGCAACCATAGTTACAAACCTGCAATCTGCACCGATCCATCTTCTCCCAGTAGAATATTACCAGCCTTCACGTCCCTGAGGTCAAACCAAGACAAAGCACACACATGTCACGGTTTATTATAATCTTAAACATTAACAATAATGCCAGTGGCTGAAGAATGAATCCGCATGTTTATGAATTTTTCAGACCATTATTACAGCAGTGATGCCCTGTAGGGAAAAGACCACATTAGTATTTTTCAGCACTTAACATGCAGAGGAATTTAATTAAAGCATATTTTACTCTAGTTTCACAAAACCAGGCGTTTGACTGTCAGCATAACGTCTGGCCACTTTGTATCCTATTTGGACCAAGAGTATCTGTCTTACTGTAGAGAATGTGTGTAAACTTCATCAGAATTAAATCCAAATGTATGTCCTTCCAAATATAACTCAGAAAACAAAGTGAAATATGCAGTTATGTTCATGGATGTCTAATTTACTTGGTAGTTACCTATTAGGTGTTTAAAAAAAAAAAAACTCTTTTAAGTATCTTTCAAAACTTAAATGCCACTAACTAAACTTCAAGTTCTAGTATGATTAAGGCCGTGTTTACACCTGGTTTTAAGATGCATTTTGGTCGATCGGAAAGCTGGTGCTCTCCGTATGTTTTTCTGCGTCTCCAGTCGTGTTCATATGTAAATTACATGAGCTTATTTTGTCCAGTAGATCGAAAGATCTGAAAAACCCATACATTTACCCACCCATAGACCCTCCCCTTGAAGAAATCAGGACAGAAGTGGTTGAAAGTGGACAAAAGAGACGGATTAAAACACCAGGTGTAAACGGGACTGCGTCTCCCTCGTCTACTTGTGATCCGATCGACTAAAACGCATCTTAAAGGGGTAGTTCACCCCAAAATGAAAACTATCCCATCATTTACTCACCCTCAAGCCACCCTAGGTCTATGTGACTTTCTTCTTTCAGCCAAACACAATCAGAATTACATAAAAAAAATATCCTGGCACTTCCAAGCTTTATAATGGGAGTGAGCAGAGCACGAGATTTTGAAGACCAAAAAAGTGCATCCATCCATCATAAAAGTAATCCATAGAGGGTGTTAAAGGATTAGTTCACTTTTAAAAAAAAAACTTTTGCTGATAATTTACTCACTCCCATGTCATCCAAGATGTCCATGTCTTTCTTTCTTCAGTCGAAAAGAAATTAAGTTTTTGATGAAAACATTCCAGGATTTTTCTCCTTTCTTTTTTGGGCTTCAAATTCACTCTCATTACAAAGCTTGGAAGAGCCAGGATCATTTTTACTGTAACTATGATTGTCTTACACACCTAGGAAGGCTTGAGGGTGAGTAAATTATGGGATCATTTTCATTTTTGGGTGAACTAACCCTTTAATACCAGGTGTAAATAGGGCCAAAGTGAAATTTGAATGTCTAATTTACTTGGTATTTACTTAGTAGGTGTTTTTTTTTTTATCACTTTGATGCCACTAACCAGGAAAACCTTAAGTTCAAGTATGACTGAAGCAAATTGCCTGTGATTGGAAGGGAGTTACATAGTGGAATAGTGACAATAATAGATTTTTCCTTACCTGTGAATCTGCCCATTTTTGTGGAGATAATCTAATCCCTCCAGTACTTCCTTCAAAATGGTTGCAATTGTGGATTCATCTAGGACACCGTTTTTATGCTCTCCTTTGATGAACGTGTGCTTTATGATGTCTAACACTGATCCTGGATGAATAAAAAGCATTGTAATCACACAAAACACATGCAAATCTACAAAATATACATGCATATAACACATACAGTTGCCACAAATAGTATTTGGACACAGAAACTGAGCATCGGACAACATTATCAAATCAAAATGACATTTAAAAAACACAACCACACTTTCAGGCAAAACATTTCATAAGCAGCTTGTTTTAAATGATAAAGCAATCCATATGGTGTTATAAATGAATACAATAGGACTTTGTGGTTGTAACTGTTAACTGATTCCTCTCACCTCCACTCAGGAGTTTCATGACGAGCCAAAGTTCATCTTTCACAACGAATGAAGTATAGTATGTGACCACGTTTGGATGGTTACACTGGCTCATGGCTTGGATCTCTTTCTGTAGAGACAGATGGAGGTGTCTGGCTTTATAATGCACGGCTTTAGTTATGTCTATGTGCTTTATAATGCATGCACATCAACGGGATTGCAATGGTAGAAACAGAGAGAAGTCCTTGAACTGATTTTTAAAAGACACCATTCACCAATAGAATAAATCCCACAAAATCCGTCTGTGTGTTCAAAAGAAGGAAATTAATTTTGTTTGACTTCGGAAACATGTAAATACCAATTAAACACATTTATCCTCCAATTTTTATTACCCTATTAGAAAATAAAATTCTCATTACTGTAATGTCATTGTCACAGTCCTCGTCTGCACCTGTCTGTCTTTGTCTGCACTACACTACCCAGAATCCTTCTTGTCTCCACTCCTGAACTCACTCCCTCAATCATCCACCTGTTCATCGTTATCTTCATCAGTGTCACCTGTCTTCACCTTGTTATGTTTGATTCATGCTTGTATTTAGTTTGCTTCTGGTCTGCCTGTCCTGGTCGGTCGTTGTATATGTTACGTGTTAATGTTAATGTGTGAGTTTACCTTTTGCCTGTCAACCTGCCTGTACCAGTTTGTTGTTTTATGAGTTCAGTAAATCTTTGTATTGGAGCTTTTTGCCTCTGCCTGTTTTCATCCACCACACCACACCGTGACAGTCATGTATATTGTTGGCTCTTTAAAAAATATATATTTTGCTCCTCACTTTGGATAAAAGTGTCTGCAAAATGAATTCAAGCTAATTTAGTTCTCTAAATGTATTAAAAAGTTTCAATAATATGCATATAAATGTTTCTGATCTGTTACCATGTATTGTTATATTGATGTATACACATGGTAATTATTAGTAAAAAAAAAACATTTGATTTTTAATGTATTTTTAAAACTATATTTAAAGTTCCCCTGCAGTCAATAACTTTATCCAAAAGTCATCTTTGATAATCCAAATATAATATTTAAACTTTTTCTTCCTGTTAAAATACATGTTTCATGCCTTAACATGTAACTCTACACCATTACTTCATTTAGGGTTGGACTTCTTTGTTTCAAAGGAGAAAAATACACATGTTGATATTTATTGCAATGGCATTGTTAGGCAAATTACCAATTTATATCTGTCGTCTATTATCTTATTGCATTTGTAATTATAGCACTAGATCTAGTGCAAAGATCCACTGCTTTTAAAGGTTCCTAGAGTACGTTCAGAGGTTGGTAAAACTGCCTTTTCTTCCTATGCTCCCTGGTTATGGAACGAGCATGAGTATAATAATGATAAAAACGCTCCCCTCTTTAAACGTTTTAAAAAATATTTTATTGACCAATTTAAAGGAAACGTGTGCATGTTTTGTAAAGTAACTTTTGTTGCCATTTAATGAGTGCTGGGTAATATTTAATGTAAGTTTTTTAGTTTTATGTCTGTATTGTATATGTGAAACTTTTTGTGCTGCCATTTTGGCCAGGACTCCCTGGAAGAAGAGATTTTTATCTCAATGGGACTATCCTGGTAAAATAAAGGATAAATAAAATAAAAAATAAAATTTAGTATACGTTTTAGTATACCTTTAGTATAGTATAATCTTTATTTCTGAAAATGTCAGTCAAATATAAACTCTTATCCTCCACGTGTGAAGTGCTAATCAATGCTTCAGTACTAAAGCTGTTTTTCAGTTTATTTCAAAGCAGAAATCATGCATAAAGATGCTATTTTGCTTGCAGGTCAACAACATACAAATGATGAAGTAATTTCACATGTTATAATAATATAAGGCTTTAACAAAAAACCTGCAAGATCCTAATCTGAAGAAATTGAAAAAGGTCATTACGTATGTATGCCTGGGTTCAGCATAAATTTACATAAACCCATATTTCTGTGTCAGCCAATTTGAGAGTAAATCTGAGAGATGTTTATAGCAGATTCCCATCTCCGGGAATAAACTTGTTTTCGCGGCAGAATAGTCATTAATCAAAACATCAGTTTCCAGTCTCTCTGCACCAAAACAAAGATCAATGGAAAACAACTCAGTCATGAGTGTCGGAGTGAATGGCCTGCTGGGTGTGTGTGTGTGTGTGTGTGTGTGTGTGTGTGTGTGTGTGTGTGTGTGTGTGTGTGTGTGTGTGTGTGTGTGTGTGTGTGTGTGTGTGTGTGTGTGTGTGTGTGTGTGTGTGTGTGTGTGATTACAATAGGGAAAGCACACTGTGAGAAAAACATGTAACATGTGTCTTTGACAGATATGAAATACATTCATGAGAAACTAGGGCAGTCACAACTATAAGTAATGATCAATTATCCTACAAATAATTGTGAATAATGATTTAATTGACTTTTGAAACACCTACATAGTACGTTTAATGCACATGCACATTAACGAGTAATTTATTCACTCAAAATTATTAAATGTGAAGTGTCTGTTGAAGTTTGAAATCATACATGTTCTCTATAGGGAAGAAACACAGCTCGAATGTAAAACAATGATAATTGTCTCTCTGTGTTGGGTAGATTACTTATTGTAGTCGGTTACTGATTCCAAATTACATGACAAAATTGTAGTTAGTAACATAATCCATTACATTACATATTTACGGTACTGTAATCTGACTACTTTTTTAATTGCTTTTAGATTACTTTTGACCTAACCCTTTTATAACATTGATTTGAATGGGATAATATTGTACCATACTGATATAGAAATACAAAGAGAAAGAAAACAGATTCCATTCTTTGTTATCAACAACATGAAGTGCATTAAATATTACATTACGTCAGAGTTTCCCAGACTGGGGGTTGTGATGGAACTGCAGGGGGTTCTTGGGTTTAATGAAAAGCTATTCATTAAATAATGTCAATTTTAAATTACAATAAATCATTTAAAAATAAAATAAAACCCCTACTAAAAAGACTTTAAAAAATGTTTTTATCTGCATGTCATGTGACCATTAACAGACTTCATTTGTGAACTTGTGAACTTAATTTTATTATTTATTATTATTTATTTAATTGTATTATTGACCTAACTTATTAACTTACTTCAAGTAAATATATCAGGTCAAAGAGGTTCAGCTGACAAGAAAGTTTTTCTGCAAATCTCTGCATTGCATGTAAATGTGAATTTGTAAATTTGTGTTTGAAAGACAAAAGCCTTCAAGAGACAGTAAAACATGGTTAAATGACTCACTGAGTCATAATTCAAATAATAATGAATGTGTTTGTCAGGAGTTGATTAGATATGCAATGTTGAAATGTTGAGAAAACACTTAAAAGTGAAATGATTTCTGTAAATCCAGTGATCAAATACTGTGCGGGTCTGTGTGTGCAATTCAACAAACCTGGAAGACCTTCTGAACGGATATATTTTTTAGAAGTAAAATTTTGAAGATAGAAAAGAAGTAGTATGGAGAATCATGATTAATTAAATTTAATAACATGTACATGTAATTATGTAATCAATGAAAAATAGTCTGATTTAAAAGTATTTTAAAAGATAATATAATCTGAAGCAATAAGTCAGGATGATTTCAAATTAATGTTTCCGAAACAGATTTTCCGTTATAAAAAGTGCGATCGCCCACTCCCATGAAGCATTGCGAACGAAGTAAACGAGTCTCAGTCAACTTCTGCATCTGTAAATAGGCTACTACCATTCAAAGGTTTGAGTTCGGTACCATTTTAACAATATTTTTTAAAGAAGATTCTTATGCTCACCAAGGATGCATTTATTTGATCAAAAAACACAGTAAAACAGTAATATTGCGAAATATTATTAGAATTTAAAATACCTGTTTTCTAAAATATAATTTATTCTTAAAATCAAATCTGAATGTTCAGATTCATTAATCCAGTCTTCAGTGTCAAATGATCCTTCAGAAATCATTCTAATATGCTGATTTGCTACTCAAGAAATTTTTCTTATTCTCTGCTACTTAATAGAAAGTTTAAAAAACAGCATGTATTTGAAGTAGAAATCTTTTTTAACATTATATCTTAAAGGGTTAGTTCACCCAAAAATGAAAATTCTGTCAGTAATTACTCGTAAGACTTAAGACCCCGTAGTGTAACAGCGCAGCGCTTCTGTGTTGTATGTCAAAGTTCACTACGTGAACTCACTCGAGGCACACAGAGAAGGAAATTAATAGTTGAATAAAGTCGTTATTTTTGGAGTTTTTTTGCGCACAAAAAGTATTCTTATCACTTGAGAAACTTAAGATTGAGCCACTGTAATCACTTGGACTATTTTAACAATGTCTTTAATAACTTTTCTGGGCCGGCTTTAACTGTTACTTTTGATCAATTTGCATCCTATCTGGTGCAATTTTTACTTTTTTATTAATACTTTTTTACATTTCTTTCAGTCAATTTCTTTTAATACAAATACAGAGCAATTTATACATATTGCACGCATAATTTCTGACTCGAATACATCATTCACCATACTTTTTTTTTTTTTCATTTTCTGTTTTAAATTAAAGGTTATAAAGATGTGATTTATCTGGGTTAATTTGGCTCTATATTGAAGATTATTTTGGAATGCCTATGATGAAAGATGAAAATGAATGGGAAAAAAATACTTCTGGAAGCAAATGATTACAGGCCCCAAACTGATGTCATGGGTCGATCCAATATTGCTCTGCCCGGTCCGGTCAGGCTGCTCAAACAAACAAATTGCAATTCACCTTTAACTCTTTGTGATTCCATATAGTGTATGAGTTTGTGTGTGTGTGGGGGGGGGGGCTTTGAATAGTAATTGTCTTTGACCTTGGCTTGTGGGCACATTTTTTTGGCCCCCATGAGGAACAAACATATTAATCATACAGAATGATGTTGTTTGAAAATCTAAAATTGCAGAAAGTTTTCTGTGATGTGTAGGTTTAATGTAGGGGGATAGAATATACAGTTTGTAAAGTATAAAAACCATTAAGTCTATGAAAAAAACCCAACCCCGTGAGTGTGTGTGTGTTAACATGCACGTGTATGGCAAAACCTGCATGAGTAGACACAGCTGTTTTTATGTTGTTCCTCACCAACAGCTCATCCATGCTGGTCTGGCATTTCTCCAGGTTGATTCTCTTGATGGCCACACGCTCCTGTCGTGGGTTACAAAGAGCTGCCTGGACGACCGCTGTGGCTCCGCTACCTACAAAACACAGTATACACGTCTCTAATGAACAAAGCACACGCTGTGTCAAAGACATTATTCTAGATGAAAGCCAGACAGTAAATAAGCCCTCTGGAAAATAAAAGCTTGTGCACAGCAGGTGCAGCTGATCATATGATGTGCTTATAGGATTGATAATAGACGTGTGTGGCGCTTTGATAAGTAGCTTTACTGTAAAGGAGACAAATTGCATGCTATACTAGAAATGCGCGTGCATATTATTTCAATCATTGTATTTGAACCTTGTATTTACCATGTAATCCTCAATCAACTCATCAGCAACAGACAAACAGTCAGCATAAGCAAATATGCATAATGTGAATGGGAAAAGTATGTGAATCCAATTGACCGTCCTTTGGCAGCGTAACCTTTTCTAAACCAGTAAAACAAAACGGTTTCAGTTCTGCAATATTCAGGCTGAGGTCAGGACTCCGACTGAGTCACTCAAGGTGGCATATTTTTATTGGTTAATTTACTTGTGTGCTTTGGGTCCTGTTTCAGCTGGCTGACAGATGGCCTTCAGTCTCCTGAAAAATGTCCTGAATCTGATAAACTTGGGAATTAATTTTCCCATCAGTGTCAGCAAGCTGTCCAGGTGAATTTTTGCCCACTTCAGATGTACAGCAATGTTTTTTTTGGGACAACAGTGGCTTCCTCTATCAGTCATCTTTGCAGAACACCCACAGAGCTGCTGAACTTTCTCCATTTATAGACAGTTTTGTTTCACCATGTGTCATGGCATTCAGAGATGATTTTGTAACCCTTTTCATCTTGCAAGTCAAAACATTTTATTCTGAGGTGTTTTGAGATCTCTCTTGGTTTTTGAAAGTGTCCTACACTGATATCCCACAATGCTGTGCATGCAGTCAAATGTCAATTTTTTTAATACTTGTCAACTTATGATTCAATTACTACTGTGAAATATGCATGCGTTGTAAATACTAGATATTTGCTTGGTTATCCATAAGCTCACTCAAATTTGTTCTAGATCATTAGACATGACCTCATAGAAGAGCTGCATGATTAATCGTTAAAAGAACGCTATCACTATTCAAACACCGATGCAATCTCATTTCTAAATGACAACGATTCACCTGTGTCTATTGAAGCTTTGACAAAATCACACCAGAACATTCAATGCTCACGCTGACCCAGAGAAATCATTAATGTATAGGTATGAAAGAAGATCCTGGGAAAAATTCCCAGACCGAGACGTCACTATAATTACGGGCGACTTCAATGCCAAGATTGGATCCAATAACACGGGATATAAGCAGGTTATGGGGACTCTATGAGTGATGAATGAGAATGGAGAGAGATTTGCAGACATGTGTGCAATCAACAACCTGGACTCATTGGAGGTAGCATCTTTCCCCACAAACGGATCCACAAGAGCACCTGGCTATCTCCAAACAGCAAGATCACATCTGTATAAGTAAGAAGTTTAGGAGATCCCTGCAGGATGTTAGAGTTAGAAGAGGAGCAGACGTGGTGTCCAACCATCACCGGGTGGTGGCCAGAATGAAGCTGAAATTGAAGAAGAACTGGACAGCCATGGCTAATAAAAGAGTGAAATATAACATCAGCCTTCTGAAGGACCCCATAGTTCGGACTGGCGCTTGGGAACAGGTTTGAAGTACTGCAAGAACTGCATGAAGAAGAAGATGACAAAATACTCGCCAGTGTGGCAGCCAGTGAAAGAGGCACTCGGATCAGTATGCCAGAAAGTACCCGGGAGTCAGAAAACACATAAAGAGTGGATTACAGTGGAGACCTTGACCAAGATAGAGGATAAGAAGAAGAAGAAAGTGGCAGACAATAGCAGTAGGACTAGAGCAGCAAAAGCCCAGGCTCAAATAGATTATGCAAAAGCAAACAAAGCAGTGAAAAGGAGTATCAAGAAATCAAGAAGGATAAGAAAGACTATGTGAGTGGACTGGCAGCTGAAGCAGAGCAGGCAGCATACAACGGCAACATGAAACAAATGTATGGAAAGTTCAGCAACCCAGAGCAACCTGTCAAGGACAAACAGGGTAAGACCATCAAAGAGATCGAACGGCAGATGAGGAGGTGGGCCGAGCACTTCAACCCAGCAAACAAATTTGGTTCCCAGAACGTTCCTAGAACTTTCCCTTAAGGTTAGGGGAACGTTCCTGGAACGTTCTCCTTACGTTATAAAAATGGAACCTAAAAATAACCTACATGGAACGTTCCTATAACGTTCTTGTTTGGTTCCCAAACGTTAGGGGAACGTTCTGTGTTTGCTGGGAAAGTCATCAACAGCTGTCTTAGAAGAATTCTCCAGATCCAATGGCCTGACACCATCAGCAATATCAACCTTTGGGAAAGGATTTACCGACTCCCTGCAGAGGAAGAAATCAGGAAGAGAAGATGGAGCTGGATAGGGCACACTCTTCGTAAAGCATCAACCAACATTAACAGGCAGGCGTTGAAGTGGAAACTCAGAGGAAAGCGGCGTAGAGGCCATCCAAGAAACACCTGACCTTGAAGCCGACATCACCGAGATGGGCTACACCTGGAACCAGCTTGAAGGAATGGTTCTGGAGAAAGAAATAATCTGGAGATCTGTGGTTGGCAGCCCATACCCTGGCAAGGGTGACGGGTAAAAGTAAGTAATAGCAAAGTCCTTTTAGGCAAGTCATGCCACTCGGCCGCCATCTTGGCAACGCCTCCGGGCAGCTATTTCGGACTAACAAGACCAGGCTCCTATCTAAATGAATGGGCAGAGAGTCAGAGAGAACTGCACTTTCACTGGTCACCGGGACATAAAAACTGCATGTATAGAAACAGCAGTAAAATATGATAAAAATCGCTGAAAAAGTTTGATGACTTTTCCCCAAAATAAGGTTTAAAACGCCTTTTCCCCACAGGTTATACTTTACTACGCATGCGCAAGGGTTCTCGTCTCCGCTGTCGCAAACATCAACTGTGCGCATGCGTCAGTGGAACCAGACGATAGGCTTAAATGTTTCCTGGCTTGACTGTTAAAAGCAGACGATTGGCTTTCCAGCGGGAGGGGCGGGACATGTGAATACAACCGCCATATTTGGCGTTACGGGTTTTCTCTATATAGTTGTATTGAGGTTTGAGGAAGTGGCATGTCTCATATAAATTGTCTCTGGTAATAGGTATGAAACAGCTACACAAACTGTCACAAACTGCACACAGTATCGTTATTTCTGAGACAAATAGTCCAATAATCACTAAAGTACTAGAATAAAAGTTTCTAAACTTATATAAACAGTGATGTCTACCATAGAGATTGAAATAGAACAAATCAACTTTTGAAAGAAACTTGGCGCTTCAAATAAGGATTGTTTCATTCATTCAAGAGATTCGTTCAAAACCATGATTCATCCAGAAATTAAAGGGTACCTATTATGGATTTTTGAAAATTGCCCTTCATGTAGTGTGTAACATAGATCTAAGTGAACGAAAACATCCTGCAAAGTTTTAAACATGAAAGTTCACCGTATACAAAGTTATTGTCTCTCAAAAGTAAGAGTCGACTCTGAGTCGCTGATATGAATCGATAGACGAACGATGCATTTTCTCTAACTTTATGACGTCACTTGTACAAGTTATTTGAATAAGATACGCCCACTCATTGCGCTCGTACTTGTAGAAGCCAGGAAACTTGAAAACGAGACGCTGTGTTCTGAAGTGTGACGCAAAAGCGACATTTTTTCATTTGCCCAGAGACGAGCATTTGAAGAATCAGTGGCTACAGTTCATATATGCAACTATACCACAGATGTATAGTCCTAAGTTATTGCTGTGTTCGCGTCATTTTGAAGATGATTGCTTCAAAAACATAAATGCTGTCAAATATGGATTCGCGAGCCGGCTGATATTGAAGGACGGCTCAGTACCAAGTCTATTTGGATCAGCTTCCTCCTCCGAATCACAACCTGTAAGTATTATTAATATTAAAAATTGTTGCTTTTATGTTTTATGTAGCATGCTCAATAATTATTTTGTGTTGTGAACGCACAGCGCAGCTTGTAGGTCTTCAATGTCAATTGTATTGAAATATGTGAAGTGCAGGGCTCTCAAGTGTCACGCATTGAGCGTGACAGTCACTCATTTCGGTCTTTTGTCACGCTCTCCCGCCACACATTGTATTTCTCACGCTGAAAAACTATTTGTAATATATTTAATATGCCGCAGCGCCCAAAACTCTGGCCGCGCCGCTCTCACTGTGGAGCCGGCAGGAATCAAGCGCGTCTCCTCTGGTGTTGTTCGTCTGGTGTTGTTCGCCAATCAGAAAATAGCACTATTGTATCTGGGTAAGATTTAACGCAACAACCAATGACACGACCAATGACACGGCTCGGTGTCACTCCTTTGGGCTATGGTAGCTAACATATCACCGCAGATTAGCGTCACGCAAAGGCGGGGTTTGGAAAAATGACTCGCTAAACGATTCATATGGGAGTCGGTGAGCAAATCAGGTAAAAATAAATGCATATTATAAGACAACAAAAGTGTTTTTTGTCATTTCATGCTTGTAAAACTGTTGTTGGGGACTCCCAGAACAATATTAGGAACATTTTAAATGCCATAATAGGTGCCCTTTAAACAAGTGAATCTTTCAATCATTCAATCAAATCATTCAATCATTCACTGAAACAGATTTATTTTATAATTTTTTTTACAATTTTCTTTTAAAAAAAAACAACCTCTTTTAAATTAATTAAACATTTTTAAACAACAGCAATTAACATTTTTGAGATATATTGTTTAGTTTGTCTGTTCAGAATCGTGAGTGAATCGTGATCTCCATTTGAAACAAAAAAATCATGATTCTCAATCTATCCAGAATTGTGCCAGCGCTGCCTCATAGTGTCTGAATCCACTTAAGTTTTGTAACTTCATACAAAACACTGTCTGGGGAGTCATTGACTGAACTGGGCAGTGAGGCAGAAACCAGACTTTAGATATATACAAAGATGGTGCATATTACTATGAATGGAAGAAAGTGTAATGCACAATATGGCAGAATAAGTCCCGCCTTTTAAGTAAAAGGGCCAATCGGGAATTGGGAAATTCATCGTGTCACTGAAGCTGCCGTTAGAAGCTTGAGTTGATATAGAAATTATGAATGCGCATTAGCTGGTCCAGCCTGAAAAATTTTTCAGTTTTTCTTTTTGTTTCTGAGGATTTAGAACCAAAGTTTATGAGACAGTTTGTTGTCAGAATTCATTGATTTCAAATATGTCATTTATTCGTAAGCTTCAACAGCTTTGGAGAATTTGATGTTTCACCATTCAACTGTGTACCATGGACTTGCATGACTGAAATAGCTGCCCGAAAGCCGTTTCAAACAAAGATGGCCGCCGAGCGTAATGACTTGGGTAACTAAACCCCTGGTCAAAGCCTGACTCTGAGCCTGAAAAATACTGGAAAAGTGGGCAGACCCCACTTAGGAAATAAATACTATAACCTGATCGTTTTCAATACTCGCAATTCCAACTCCTGACTTGCTACAGTGGTTTTGACGAAACAAGATTGTTTTTTATACTGCCATGGGCGTGATAGCTCGTACCAAACGCGTGGTGAGCTGGAACCTGCTTACGTCACCATCAACCGCTTACATCACGAACCACCGCAAACATCCAATAGGAAAATTCAACTGCAATAGCCACCGTTCAACCTGAAGAGGGCAGCACTCAGACGTTTTTACACCATATATTGTAGAATAGAGTGCCGAAGTGATGACGTCACTTTGTAGGACAACTCGGAAGCTAGCGTCGCATGGGTTCCCTCAGTCGAAAAGCTATGCATTTTCCCCATAGACTTTTGGAAAATCGCAAAAAATAAGATCTGTGTTTAACAAAGAGTTGTGACCCTTACACGTTTTGTCTATCAAGATAATCTTTACAAGTTAATCCAAAATTTATACATTTTGAAGCCTATATAAAGTTTTTAAAAAACACAAGCAGACACAATAAAGTTTAAAAAACCACAAGCAGGTTATAACTGTGTGTTCTATGTCATAGACCAAAACGTGAAAATATTTAGAGGCTTTGTTAACCACAGACCTTATTTCAGGAGATTTAGCAAAAACCCATTCAAAATTCCCAAAGACTTTAGAGCGAGGGAACCGGTAGTGCTAAAATGCTAACACACTTCCGCGTTTTGGCCTACAGAGTGACGTCGTAACTTCGGCACTCTATTAAAACACTTTATACCCAAATGTCAAAAAAGTTACTCGAATCAATGAACAGTATTAATAAAGCCCTATTTTTACAGATAATTAACTATAAAAAGATGGTTTAGGGTTTAGTTACCCTTAAAGGGACTTGGCAGAAACTCAATGGGT